>JANHGC010002881.1:119734-131986 GCA_027560395.1 Boaedon fuliginosus | reverse complement strand
CAGGCGGCTTTTTGGCAACTCTTACAAATTAATGTCTAGAACAAATATCCCATCTCTCAAATAGACATAGCTTCTTGCATCGCTTCTTACAACATTTCAGGGATGCCAACTCAGCAAATATGAGCAAGCTAGATGATCAGAACACAGAGGTCCTTTTGGAGGATTGTGTAAAAGAAAAAAAAGTGAAAGCACTGAGAAAAAAATAGGGGTATCATCCGTAATAAAACAACACAATACAATTAGTATTCATAATAAGCCGCAATATATCAGTAGCAGCTCTAATTTATTCTTATTTTATACATATCTCAAAGGAATAGTTTGTGTGTATTTCCTAAGAAGTAAAATGCACTGAATTAAATGGACCTTTCTTGTAAAATAGTATCTATGGAATTGTGTTGCTAATATATGCAGTAGGAGTTGGTCACCGTATTGCGATAGTTCTCCTACCTCTCCCGCCATACACAGTCGGTGTTGGTAGAGGTAGGACCCGAGGCCCCTGTTGTGTGGGGTGCCTCAGGGTTCGATTCTCTTGCCTGTCCTATTTAACATTTACATGAAACCGCTGGAGGAGATCATCCAACAGCATGGGGCAGGGTATCATGACCAGGGAAGTGAGGCGGGGTATAAATCTAATAAAATAAAATAATAATAAATCAGCTGTATGCTGATGATACCCAGTTAAACATCTCTGCCCCAGGCCAGTCCAATGATGCTGTCAAGGTAATGTCCCGGTGCCTGGAGGCTGTGAGGATCTGGATGGGGACCAACAGGCTCAAGCTCAACCTGACAAGACTGAATGGCTGTGGATGTTTCCTCTGCGGGGTCCAGTGGATTATCCAGCTTTAACTCGGGGGGGAGGGGGGGAGATTGACCCACTCAGAATGGGTGTGCAACTTGGGAGTTCTCCTTGACCCTCAGCTACAATTAGAACAACATTTGGTGGCTGTGGCTAGGGGAACATTTGCACAGGTTCACCTAGTGCACCAGTTGCGCCTCTTCCTAGACCAGGAGGCTCTTCTTACAGTCACTCATGCCCTCATCACCTCCAGGTTAGATTATTGCAATGTGCTCTACATGGGACTACCGTTGAAGACCACCCAGAGGCTTCAGTTGGTCCAGAATGTGGCCGCGCGAGTGATTAAGAGTGTACCTCGGTACACCCGTGTAACACTTCTCCTCTGTGAGCTATATGGGCTTCTGGTGGCATCCCAGGTGCAATTCAAGGTGTTAGTAATGACCTTTAAATCTTTCCATGGCTTAGGACCGGGATACCTTCAAGACCGCCTTTTCCTACCTTATGCTTCCCAGCACCGTGAGATCTCACAGGGTTGGCCTCCTCCGGGTCCTGTCAGCGAAACAGTGCCGGCTGGTGGGTCTATGAGCAAAGGCCTTCTCTGTTGCTGCACCGGCCCTCTGGAATGAGATCCATGTGGAGGTTAGGACCATTCCTAGCTTGTTAACCAACAAGGCCTGGCTTTGCCAGGCAAGCATCTCCCCTTGTATGAAACTAGTGTATACATGTTGTTGCAGGTATGGTGTGGTTTAACTTTTATACTGCTGTACTTTTAATTGTATTTTTATGAATTTTATTGAATTGTATATTGTTTTGCTGTTGTTAGCCGCCTTGCGTTCTCTCTATTGGGGGGAAGAAAGGCAGGGTATAAATCTAATAAAAATAAAATAAATAAATAAATTGGTCATTGATTGGGTTTATGAAATCTGACTTTAATAATCATATAGAACAAATTTAAGCCATGCTAGTACATATTAACTCAGAAATTAAGTTGCTGAGTTCAATGGAATTAATTCCCAACTCCCCAGCAATTCACTTGATAGTCTATTCTTTTCATAGAAATCTTGTAAATGTTATTATTATTATTTATTAGATTTATATCCCGCCTCTCTTCACCCCTTTCGGGGGATCTCGAGGCGGCAAATGTGTTTGCTGTTATGGATATATGACAAAGTGATTATAATTATGATTATGAAACCTATTTGTTAAAAAAAATAACAGCTGAGGCATTATTCATATACAAACTTCAGGCACAGCACACCAGGTAGATGTGGGGGCACCCTGAAACTGGAGATTTCCCACATTGATTCTGGGGTGGGTTGCACTCCCCCATTGAGAATCCGAGTGCAATTTTGGGTCCTCCTGGATTCACAGCATAAGTAAATGATAGCTCTAGCCAAAAAGGTCTTTGCACACCATCAACATAGATACTAATTGCACCTGTTCCTGGAATGAGGGAGCTCTATTTGCAGTTACTGCTGCCTTAGTTAGCTCCCAGTTGGAATATTGCAACATGGTTTGCAGGGGCTGCCCTTGAAGATCACCTGGAAGCTGCAGTTTGTCTAGAAACCAGCTGCCCAGGTAGTTACAGTAGAGTTTCCCTTTTGGGTGAAGAGAGGCAGGATACAAATCTAATAAATAATAATAAATAATAATAAAAATAATAATAAAAAATAATAGGACCACGTCACACAGTACTTCTTGAGCTGCAATGGCTGTCAAAAAGTTACTGGATGCAAATCAAGATGCTGGCCATTGCCTGGAAAAATATTATGTTATTTTTTCCCATCCCACATGCTCACAAGATGATCCTGTTGTTGAAGGTGTCATTTCTTGGAACTTGAGAAATATGGCTTTTCTGTTGGAGTATCTTCCTTTTGGACCAATCTCTCTCCCAAGCTTTGGATGGCCTCTGATCCTATTAGCTTTTAGGAAAGCTTTAAAATCTTGGCTTCCCTTTCAAGCATAGGGCTTGGATGATAGATGAGCCCAAAGAGTATATAGTTGGCAAGCTCTGGCTATATAGTGTATGATACGTTGTTTGATGGATTTTCTGTTGATGTTGTGTGGTTGTTGCTTTTCTTTGCAATATTGTATGGGCAGCAGGATAGGTTATTTGATGTATGCTGTCCAAAGTCACAATTACATAAGTTGGGTTGCTACATAAATCTTATAAATAAAAAATATATATTTCAATTCAGTTGACGTTGTAGAGAAAATAATAATGCTTGGCATTTATTACCAATTTCCTAAGTGCTCAAACTATATCACAAACATTATCCAGTAATCCTTATAATAATTGGCAGTGTTATTACATTCATTTTATGGATGATGGACTGACCTAAGAGATAGTGGTTAGCCTACAGCCATATAGTGAATTCATTGCTGCAGTAGGATCTGATCTGGGACTATCCTGATTCGTTTTCTTAATTGTTATGTTGCATTAAATAATATAATAATAAGCTGTATCCATTGAGAATATTCTGATAGGTGGGATAATCCCTATAGAGATTTCATTGCCACAATATCAAGGGCAGAGTTTCATGCTGGATTCTCCTTCTTCTCCTTCTCCTTCTCCTCCCTCTCCTTTTTCCCTCCTCCTCCTCCATATCATGTATTTCTGATAATGTAATAAAGTTTACAATATATGACTTTAAAACTATATTACCCTTGACCGGGGAAGAGAGGTGGGGTATAAATCAAAATAAATAAATAAATAAATACTAATAAAGACAATGGAATTATTTTTATAACATTATGAAATAGCAATAGTACTTAGACTAATATACCACTTCACATTACTTTATAGCCCTCTCTAAGTGGTTTACAGAATCAGCATATTGCCCCCAACAATCTTGGTCCTCATTTTACTGAGCTCTCAATAGTCACCTTAAAAGAATTGTCCACCCATGAATTTACCTACAAGTAGTTTGCATGTGGTGTTACCATATTATTTTGCAGATGAGATTAGAGTTTCCTGATTTTTCCCGACGTTGATGTTCGGTGCAGAGAATTTCAAACAATTTCATGTGAAAGTCAAATAAATAATATTTCCAAATATTCTGAGTTCAAGGAAACTAATTCTAGTGTGGGGAACCAATTGCCAACAGCAGATGTAACCGGGAATCCACTAGCCCTAACTCCCACGACTCTGCTCCTAACATCACTGTTGCCAAGGAACCTCTTGGCTAAACAAGCATTCTCCCCAGGATGACTAATGGGGTTTGGGTGTGCAAAAGAGAGCACTATAGCTAGTACTCTGTGGTGTCTTCCTTCCCCACTGTATTCCACCCCCACCTGAATACACTCGGGATACACCCTCTAGTAACACCTAGTGAAATTACAATTGCTTCCTCCACAAATAAACATTATACAAACATAATTAAAAACAGACCTGCACCAATCATGTAAAATCTGCAACTTTGAGACTGAGACCTTTTGAGGAGGAGACCCAGTGGAAGAAGCAAGCTTTGGGATTCACCAGGCTGGTACCGAAGGGAATGAAACTTTGACCGAATCTGGTCGTTCTACACTGGATGCTACGAAACCATCTCCCAGAGGGCAGCAGGGAGAGTAGGTGGTGGTGAGGGTGGGTGGCATCATCATGAACAATCCTCCGGATCCTACTCAGGCATCGCTCCTGTGCAATGTTTTGGATAGGAGTGAGTGAGCACCCTATGATCTTTTCAGCTTTTCTCATCACTCTTCACATTACTTTGTGGTCAGACGCAGTGATGCTCCCTATCCAGACTGTGAAGCCGTAAGATAGAATACTTTCAATTGTCCCCCTGTAAAAGGAGGAAAGGACCGGAGGAGGAAGATGGGCCCTCTTAAGGCAACGTAAAAAGTACAAACGCTGCTGGGCTCTCTTGACTAGTGACTCAGTGTTCCTTGACCAGCCCAGCCTGTTTGTCAGTTGTACTCCTAGAAATTTGATGCTATCCACCATTTCCACTGGTGAGTCATCGATGAGTAGGGGTAAGTGACTTGGCTTGTTTTTTAAGTTTGCTTGAATCCTGCTGGGTGATGCAATGAAGGGGCTTTGGGCTATTCCTATTATGATTCTGCCTGAAGAAGGTAGATCTTCGTTATGCAGAATAGACTGGCTCAGGCCTTTAATAGCCCATTAGCAAAGGTGGGGGATGAGTTTCTGCCTGAGTTTCTACTTCTACTATATCCCAAAATATTCCACTTCTCTAGGGGGAAGGGCGGGTTTTAACTTCCAAAACAAGCAGGATGAGTTTTGGGAAATTTCTAGGATGATGTTCTTAGATTTGTTAGATTTCGGTTTCCATAATTCCAGCCAGGATCCGGGCTATGAATTATGGGAGTTGAAGTTCAACATCCCTGCAAGATACTGTGCTGATACTCTATTGAATAGATGGCAGACTTAATGTTTTGGGGAAAATAATGCAAATGGAAGAGGCAAGGTTTTGCTACAGTGTCAGTGTAGATAAGTAACTGCATCAACAACCCTGTTACTTCTTTTGAATGCAATAATATATGAGTCAAACCCCGAAAGATTTAGGATTGATATCACTTCCCAAACTGCTATTATTTCAACCATTCTCAGGAAGAAAACAAGAGGAACATATTTAAAAAGTAACTTCAAACTGAAGCACAAGGTGGCAGTACAGTTTTTCTTTAAGACTGATGAAATTTTTAGAATTGTGGTAAAATGTGTAGGTCCAAGAGATACAAAATCAAATGTTTACTATTTACTGGATATCAGATGTTCAGCTTGTTTATCTCAATGCTCACAGCGGAAGTGTGATCAGAGTCTGCCGGTATGCAGAATAAGACATTTTACAAAGTACAACTTAGATCTCCAAGGAGACCTCATATCTTTCCACGCTGAAAGTCCATGATCCTAAATTCGAGATATGGCTTCAATCGGTAGGAGCAAATGTGAAGTAATCAAGAAGCAAATAAGCCAAACTGAAGCTCTGAATCGGAACTGAAATAAGAAATCAAGCCAAAAGAAAAGTTAAAAAAATGATGGTCCAGGACAAAACTAAGTCTGGACAGCCTTACTCTTATATACGGCTTGCTATATAAGCATTATTTTGAATGATATTCATCCGTTAAAACTGACTGGGACTACTTGCTTGGATAGGCCCCGCCAGTCACAGGGTATTTTTTATCAGCCATGATCAGAGGTGGTATTCAGCCAGTTCCGACAGGTTCAGGGGATCCGGTAGCGATAAGTTTGATTGGTTCAGAGAACTGGCAAATACCACCTCTGATTGGCTGACTGCAGCAAATACCATATCTGATTGGTCAACCGCATACCCATGCCCACCAAGCCACACCCACAGAACTGGTAGTAAAAAAAAATTGAATCCCACCAGTGGCCATGATCATTGATTTATCCAACCTTGGCATTTACCTGAACAGGCTAATAACTTGCAAAATAATATCTTGCCATACGTTTCATTACTTGAACAAATACATGAATTTCTAGTTGTTGAGGGTAAGTCAAAACCAGGAAAGACACTCTTTATATGTGCAACTGGGGCAGGACTCACTGATTTGGGGAAAAAAATATTTAAGTAGTTGAGAAAGTGGAGTTTCCTAAGTCCAGGTAGGACCCCATATTTCTCTTCTGATCTGAAGGCTTTTTTTAATGGAGGTGTTCTTTCCTTTCATTATTTCTTCTGATTTGTTTACAATTCCTGGTTCTTAATAATGCTGTGAAATTATCCCCCAGCCTGCTTTGGTTTTCTTTGTTTCTGTCATATCGCAGGCATACATTCCTAATTAGAATAAAAGCCCCACGAGCATAGAAATATTTAGTAAATATATCAAGAGTGCAATACCTGGTTTGGCAATGAAAAAATGGGTTGTCAAGGTTTTTTTTTTTAATCCCTCCCCTCAGTCAGCTGTACTGAATGTCTTACTGAATGGTAATTATGAGGATTGATAATATGTATAACATTGCAAACTAATATAATTTGCAGTTCACATTCTTGGGAGATTGATTTTAGTTTAATGCAAGTGTTGGCATTCTGTGCATTAGTGTCATTATATTTAAATATTGCACAGTGCTTTGGATTGTGACGTGCCAAGGTATTTAAGAGCATTTGGGGGCAATGCCCCCAAAGCTGCTGCTGCTTTTTGGAGTTGCCAAAAGGTGTTATGTTCCATTCCTGCCCCCTCAAAGCACTTTTATCCTTTGCATCTTAAGTACTGCACCATCTTAATATAGATTTCCAAAGTCTACATGTTTTATTAACAGGTCACTCTAGGCCTGGGTGATTTAATTTATTCATTTTAGACTACTTAGATGAATGTTGAATGCAAGCATTGAAGTTGATCACAAGAGTGTTCAAAAAGAGTCAAGGAATAAATAGTAGTAAAAGCTAGAACAAAA
Organism: Boaedon fuliginosus; assembly: GCA_027560395.1. NCBI lineage: Eukaryota > Metazoa > Chordata > Lepidosauria > Squamata > Lamprophiidae > Boaedon > Boaedon fuliginosus. The sequence goes on along the minus strand of JANHGC010002881.1, from coordinate 124,820 downwards.
AAGAAAAAAACCCAGTTATATTTTTCAGGAAATATAACTCTATATTTAAAAATATAGGTGAATTGCCTGAAAAATTCTAAAATGCTGAACATTGTGCTTACACCTGGGGCTAACAGAAAAGTTATAGAGTTCTATTAAAAACTTATTATCGTAATTATTAACACACATATCTAATTCCTTCAAGCAGATATTCAATTACCTTGATTACCTCTGGGATCTTCTGACACATCAGAATCTATGCAAAGACATTCCTTAATATTACAGGGCTAGAGAAAGCCGCTGCCCTTAATCTGAATCGGTGGGTATTGTATCAATACAAAAAAAAAATGAATCCGTGCTTGTAAATAACAGGCAATTAAAGAACCTCATTAATTACTTTCCTTATAACCACTTATAATCTCAATTTCATAGGTGGTTGTAAGCCATCATTTGTTTGACCATAACGTGCTATATAAATGGCAATTATTTGGGTTCTCCTAACACATAGGGGGATTTGGACATCCTTCCCCCACCAAAAAAACTCTATAATAAGACAAAACTTAAATAATGTCCTAGAACTTGATTTCCTTTCCTGTTTTTCTTTGTCCCTTTTCACAAAATTCTTCAAAGCTTTAACAAGCCTATTCTGAAAATTCAGTGTAGGAAAATTATCCAGATTACTCTCTGTTTGTTATTTTGTATATCCATTTTAATTGTTAAGACATCGGATGGTTTCTTCTGCATGTCCAGTATTATTGTTGTAGCCTGTCATTTTAAAATCTATTTGCAGATCACTCTTAGTCATGCCTGGTAAAATGTGTTCCTCTTCCATAAGAGTTCCCCTTGATCAGGGAAGAGAGGCGGGACATAAATCGAATAAAATAAAATAAATAACATCTTTTAGGCACTTCTATAGAGGCAGATACTCCTAAAAACAACTTCTGAGTTCATGGTTCAAAATTATCCTTCAATATGTCCAATGTTGAAATATTTGGCTCCATTCTGAATTACTGTATTAAATTCTCTTTTAATTTTAATCTTGAATTCTTTCTAGTGCCTTCAAAGTAACCTTCAAAGTCCTGGTGCACAGAACAGCCTATTTTGCAGACCTGCTCTAGATTTTCACCTGGCGGGGAGAGCCATTTACCATATTTTTTGGCGCACAAGACATTCCTAAGTATAAGACGCACCCAGCTTTTGGGGAGGAAAACAAGTTGGGGGAAGCTGCACCTGCCTCCCAGCAATTTGTCTTCTGTGCTAAATCAGGCTGAAACTAAAACTGAAGCAGGCTTCAGAACAGGAAACAAAGAAAAAAAATTCTGAGAGGCAGAGGCAGATTTCTTTTCTCCTCACAACAGCTGATTGGGGCTGCTCTTGGTGAATTAGTCTGTGCTGAAACTGAAACTGGATTCAGCACTGGAAATCTGCCTCAGATTCCCCCCCCCTTTGCTGAAACCAGTTTCAGCAGGAACAGCTGATACTCCCAATCAGCTGTTGTGCTGAGGCAACACCCCTGCAGCTTTGCTGAAAACAGGAGGAACAGGCAGAGAGGCTGCAATGTGCTGTGGAGGGTGAAAATGGCAGGTAGGCAGGGCTACATTCAAAGAATAAGACACACCCTCATCTTCAGCCTCTTTTAGGGGGACAGTGTGTCTTCTACTCCAAAAAATATGGTAACTCCCCCCCAAAAAATCCTAAAGCTAACTCTATTCTCTGGTTTATTGGGCTTAGCAGGTTTTGTTTGTGTTGGTATGTGAGAATGACCTTGGAAGATGGAGGGAGGGGAAGAGATGCTGCCCAGGGACCAATTAGGTAAAAGGAGGGGAAGCCCACAATTTAAAAACAGGCAGAGAAAGACATTTAGAAACGGTTGCCCCTAACTTATCAGGTGGTAAAAAGAGATAGCAGGAGATTCGTACTTTCAGGGTTGCAAGAGTCTGTTAACGTAGCCTTACAGTGAAGTAGAATTAGTTCATCTGATGAGCTTTTCATGAGCCAGCATTGCAAAGCTCTTGCACTGGAATTTGCTGCCTCTATAGTTGAACTTGCTTCTGCCTCAGTTTCTTCTCCTCAGAGGCACTATCTGATTTCCTTCCAAGGTAACAGGTGATAAGACCTAACAAATTTGAGCTACCTTGAGGCTGTTCTTGCTTGATAACAAAATAAAGGGTCATTGGTGCATTTTTTAAGGGACCAAAACACCTCCAGGCAGCAAATTGCTCCATAGGGAACTGCAGTTCCTCTCCAGGATTGGGTTGTAAGGTTATATCATAAGGTTATGCGGCATGATAGACTGTTAGCCTGTAACATACTGTTGGAGAAAGATATGGCTGTTGAGATGAATTAAGCTGATCATCCTAGATTTAAGCAATAAAACATTCAAATAATAAGAAAACTAGATATGGGCTAAGAAGGATTTCTCAGAGCTTTACAGTGCAATTGGCGGCTGAATTGCACTTTATTTCCTTTTTGAATAATCACTTTGCTAGCATTAGGGAGGCAAAGAAAAATCTCTTAGTGCTTGCCTGGCCTAGACAGAGACAAGCAGCATGTCTTTCCTTATAAGAAGATATTGATAATGCTCCAAAGGAAAATACATTTTAAGAGAGCCCTTGGACATCATGGAGTCAAATGTAACCCAATAACAATGAGGCTCTGTTGGCAGTTTTTAAGCTTCGTGCCATCTGATAAAGTCAATAAAACAAGGTGATTTGAGCCTGGCTAAAAGAAACCACAGTAAACGACTGCTCTGAAAGACAAGAAAGCTTTACAGAGAGAGGAAAATGGCATTATAGATCTGCTTTTCCTGTACAAAGAATAAGTAAACGCAATTGTCGGGTAAAGCTATTCATCTATTTAGTAGATTTCTCGCTCCCAGCGTCTGAAATTACTTACAGTTTTTCGCTGTGGGGAAAGAATAGTAAAGAAATTCTATTCTGTGCAAAATGGAGCTACAAGAAAAAGCAACCAGGCTTAATCTATCCCTGATTCAATACCCTCCCAATTGCTAAACTTCGAAGTATTCTGCTGGCCAAGACTTTGTTTGCATTTATTAAAAATGAGATTTTTATCTAAATAAACTTTGAAGATTGTCTGCCAATATCCAGCTGACTTAAGCTACCCACGGAAAGGACAACTTTGATCATGCACCTGCCCAGGGACTTCATGGCTGCTGGATTGTAAATATAATTGATGGCAGGTGCTTTGGAGGATAGCTTGACTCCCTCTTCTTTGTGGCAGCCCCTGAAATATTGGAACACTGCTATGAGGTCACCCCTCGTAGATAACCAAAGCGCACTTTTATTCCAAACATACTCATTCTATCCCATGCAAGCTATGATCGTTAATTTACTCACTGCTTTGCAACCCAACACACTGCTGCCTGCATTCCACTAACTAGGGTTAGCATAGTGTGCTTGCTCAGCATTTGTATCTAAATATACATTTTTATCAAAATGTAGATATGTCTCTCTAAATCATGGTTGTGTCAATTGTTTGGCTTGCCTGGGCCGCATTGAGTAAAGAGGAACTGTCTTGGGCTCCATATAAAATATAATAAAGATAATGTATATAAAATCACATAATAAGATCATAAGTTAAAGGTAGCTGTAAAGGGCCACAGGTGGGCCATGGGCTATGAATTGAGCATGCCTGCTCTAAATTTAAATCTCTTTCTTTCTAAGTCAAAAGAAAGGGACCGTGTGAATCCATGTCACTGATAAATATTCAGTTTGTTTGACAAATATGGTTTGTCACTGGAATTTGGAGCTATGCTTTGCTACATGAATTAGGATAACTTTTAACACTGTTTATATTTTTGGGGTTTTTATTTTCATTAATAAAGTTTCCCTTTAAGGAAACTTCCCACTCCCCAGTTTTAAGGATTGATATTTTGCACCCTCCTTCACATCCATTTTCTATTGTCTTTGTATGTATGGTTCCTGGTCACACTAATTAGAGCTTGACTTGGGAAGGAAAGTCATGGCAGAGAATTGTACTCTGATTCAGACAGAATTGGGTCTCTTATTGTCAAGGATTTGGTTTTAGCTTTTTTAGCAGCTAAAATACATGCAATGTATTTATCAAACTCAGAGGTGAGCAGTGTACAGTCCCAACATCTGCACTGCAGTCTCCAGAACACAGCTAGATTATAACAGTGGTATTTGCCAGGGAAAACCCAGCTTTTTGACAAACGTCCCCTTGCTTTGTTTTTAAAAAGTAACAAAATTGAACCATAAACAGTGTGCGAGGCTAAAACCAGCGATCAACATTTCCCATGTGTCTTTTCCTCTCTCACAAAAAACAAACAAACAAAAATGGCTGAAATATTTTGTTCATGCTATCAGGTCTCTGGGTCTCTTTTCTGTGACTCTTGGAGGCTGAAAAAAATAATAATTAAAAATGAAAACGCAGAGTCTGGTCACAAGTTACCCTCCCTTGTCCTTCTTCTTTCATTAGAAGCAGAGGTTAATATACATTTATATGACAAACCCACTGAGAAAAGATTCTGTACTGTGTAGAGAGCGAGATACAAGCAAATGCATGTTTTATAGGGCAGAAGCAAAGGATAGACAACCATTAATGTATAAACATTACAATATATCATGCTTCTTGTGAACCGTGGTCTGTGGTTGGTGCCCTAAGCCCTGCGATAAGCTAATCAATATTGCTTCTGTGAAATTCAGTAATATTAGTTCAAAGTAAATGTCAAAGCTTAGCCTTTGGAAATGTGAAGTACTAATAAAAAACAGAGTGCTTCTTAGTTTGTATAAAATACCTTTTACTATCCAGTAATAACTGACAGATGGACCCATGGAATAGGAAATGTTTAAGTCCCTCAGGGACATAGCACTTCCTCTGCTCACAGAAGAAATTAGAAAACCGTAAATTCAATATTGGTGGGGAACAGAGAATATATTTATAGCAGTGAAGTATGCGAACATGTGTTGGTTTGCAGTTTTCTGGATATCTAGCTGATTAAGACCATGATGACAATTACAAGTAAAAACAGAGATGTTTCAGCATGTTCCAATGCAGCTTGGAACAATGCAAAAAAGTGCTGGGGGGGGGAAGCAGCAGTGAATATGAACATTAAATTAAGTGGGGG
>JANHGC010002881.1:81308-91417 GCA_027560395.1 Boaedon fuliginosus | reverse complement strand
CGTGGACTTAACATCTGTCCTTCCCTCCCCCATGTACGATTGAGTGAGTGAGTGTGTTTTTGATTTTATATTGTATAAGCTTATGTTTTATTGTACTGTTGCCGCCTTGAGTTCCCCGAATGGGTGAAGAGAGGCCGGATATAAATCTAATAAATAAAATAAACAAAAATAAAATGTTTATATAAATCTTTTGGTTAGTATTATGGAATCCAAATAAAATCTAGATCAAACGTGTTGTCATTGCATTGCATAATCATTATATACCATGGCCTTAAATATAATTTTCTCTACAAGTGGAATAGTTGAAAGTGTAAAGAGAAAAAAAGCATTATTGTACACATATATAGCACACACATTTTACAGATATTTAATACAAGTATCACTCTACTTTATTCCCACCTCTATTTTGTTTCTGAAAGGAGAAGGGGCTTTTTTAGTGACCAGTTCCATATAAAGCCAGAATTTATTCTAGCGCATTACAGAGTGAATTTTAAGCTACCTGTGTGAACTGAGGTAATATTTTGAATTACCACATTCCACTGACAATTTAATAGGACAAATCTGAATGAAAAAATTAATAGATACTGTATATGCTATGTTTTATGGATGAAATTTGTCAATACTTACTTCTTGTTGTAGTACTTCAATATTCTTGATTTTCATTTCAATCTGCTTTTTTAAACTATTAACCTAAATAGCACAATAACACATATTTCAAACAGTAATAATATATCACATAATTGTAAGCCTATTGTTTGGAAAGCTGATTTGAAATATTTATTCTGATTATGGCATATTCAAAACTTGCTATGATTACAGCTCTGAAAATTGTTTTATCTTCAATATAAAAACCAAATCATTTGTTGAGATTAAGTGTAATTTAAGCATATGCACAAATACTTATACAAAATAAAGGAGGATATATGAGTTATATATGAATACTCATTTATTACTTTTGATTACAAGTATTAAATGGATAGAAAAACAAAAGTTGCAATAAACATTTTCAGTTATTAGAATTAATAATACATTTCTATTTGATAGAAAGATTGTTTCTGAATCCTAAAGCACTTCAAAAAATGGATAAATATCTAAGTTCCTATAAAGGTAGATTTTTACATTTTCATACCTTGTTTTCTAATGTTTTCAGTTGTTTTTCCTTTTTTGAAATTTCATTTTCAATATTTCTAACCTATACATTATAAATATTGACAAATATATTATAAAAATCATTACTAATTTCATTAAATTCTATTTTTAAACTATGAGAATTTTTTTAACATAGGGAGATATTTCTTTTTTCATTACCTGATGGCATTTGAGAGTCTAATACATTAATTGTTGCATAAACATTTCCTGCCATTAGATTCATGAAACCTTAAGTACCAATAATATTTTGGTAGTCTCTAAACCAGGGGTCCTCAAACTTTTTAAACAGGGGGCTGATTCATGGCCCCTCAGACACTTGGGGGGCCAGACCAGCTGGGTGGGCATGGCTAGGTGGTCATGTGACTGGGTGGGTGTGGCTAGTGGTCATGTGACTGGGTGGGTGTGGCTAGGTAGTTGTATAACTGGGTGGGCATGGCTAGGTGGTCGTGTGACTGGGTGGGCATGGCTAGGTGGTGTTGTGACTGGGTGGGCGTGGCTAGGTGGTCATGTGACTGGGTGGGTGTGGCTCGGTGATTGTATAACTGGGTGGGAATGGCTGTGTGTGACTGGGTGATTGTGGCCAATTTAGTAGTCTATTTTGCCTTTGAGCTTCCTAAGCTGTAGTGTACTTGCTCAACCCAAGGAATCTATTTATTTAATAAGACACCCCTTGCAAAGGGAAAAAGAGCACAAATTTTCTTGCCACTTTCATAACTTTCTTTTCAAACCAAACAAGCAGAGTTTCTTTTCAATTCAAACCAAACAAGGAGCCCCTCCCCTACTCACCCACTGGCCCAGGAGCATGTGCCTGCACCAGCATCATCAACCCTGAGTCAGCTGGCCCTCCACCACAGCCTTTGGCCCTACTTTCGGCAACAGTGGTGTGATCAGAATTGCAGTTCAATCGGTAAAATAACTAACCAGAAGTGCAGCTGGAGTGGATGCTTGCTGGAAGGTAAGGCCGATGGCAAGGGGCGGAGCTTAATTCCACCAATGTGCAGGCCGACTAGATTGTGCCAGCGGGCCATATTCGGCCCATGGGCCATAGTTTGAGGATCCCTGCTCTAAACTATGATGCTTTTTTAAAATAAAGTGTGATCAAAGTTCCATATTTGTAATAAACCCCTCTGAATTAAACAAATATCAATATCTATATGACAAATTCAAAATATGGTAATTCTCCATGTTGTTTCTCAGAAGCTGCACCAAACACAACTGAATCTACATTTCAATGGGTTTTTGTTGTACTGATCATTAATCTTTGTACTCAGACCATATTCTTATATCACTTATACAGTCTTGACCCCATTGCTACACGTTTTTCCACATATACTTCTTAATAGAACCACTCGGTGGCGCAGTGGTTAAATGCAGCACTGCAGTCTCTGCTGACTTGTTCAGCAGGTTGTCAGATCAAATCCCTAGGCTCAGGGTTGACTCAGCCTTCCATCCTTTCTAAGGTCAGTGAAATGAGGACCCAAATTGTTGGGGGCAATATGCTGACTCTGTAACTGCTTGAGGAGTGTTGTAAAGCTCTCATAAGCAGTATATAAAATCTGAATGTTATTGCTATCCATGTTGTAAGCCACTCAGTCTTTTGGAATTGGGCGGCATAAAAAATTAATAATAAATAAATAAATAATATACCATTCCTACTATACCAGATTATTTTTACAATGTTCATGATATATTCCCAATTCACACCAATATAATAATAAAGGGACCTTGGACTAGAGACTTGCTTTTCTGCATAGCCATTTTTCATCTTTAGACAAACATTCATTCCTTGCAAAACATCACATATTACATGCTACTTTTTATCATAATTTCTATATATTAAAATTTCTATGTTAATCAGTGTGAATTCATACATTTTCTTCATTTTCATCAACTTTGTTTTTTGCTTCTTCATCCTTTTGTTTTAATTTCTCTGTTACTTCCTCTAATTCATTGCTATATAACAAAAATTAATAAATGCAATTACTTCCATGCACCTGTAAAATATTTATAATAAAGACATTGCTAAATTCATATAGAAATTGAAATCCATACATATTAGATTATGATCTAATGTGTAATCATGCTTGCACATATCTGTAATAGAATAACTACCTTTTGTAATCTGCCCTTTATCTATTGCATGTTTGAAGTGAACAACTACTTCTATCTATTAGAAATACCAGTGAACTATTTAGGATATTTGCCAAAAAGATGCACTGCTGTATCCAAATTTTGAAGATCTGTCCTAATGAAAATTAGAGTTATAAGGAGCAAACATCCACCAGGACATATTTACTTCCTAATAAGCTATAACAGAGAAAAAAATTCTGATTTAAGTGGTTAATCAAGTACAAATTTAATAAATAAGTAAAATTTAATAAATAAATAAATAAATAAATAAATAAATAAATAAATAAATAAAAAAATAAAAAAATAAAAAAATAAAAAATAAAAAAATAAAAAAAATACAATCTTCAGGAAAGTAACATTTGGTTCAATACTCCAAATAAAGTCCTGGAACAGCTTTTGGCAAGGGAATGATAAAGCATCCTATGTTCTTTTTGTCTGATATCTGGTGATATAATATTAGTAAAACTAGAGTTAGAAATGACCATTTGTAATGGTGTAGGGTTCCAGAAATTTTCTGGAGTTTTTGGAGTTGGCTTAGTCTAGGATGGTTACAGTTTCCTAGTTGACACTATGATTAAGTCTGTCCATGTGTTGTGAAATTAAGGAGTTTTCATCATGTTTTCTGACTCCTAGTTGTTCGTGAAAACTCCTTAATTTCACAATACATGGAAAGAAGTAACCATAGTTTAACATAGCTTCAACTGGGAAACTGTGACCATTCTGTTCTATCATGGATAAAAGGGAGAACCAGTCATGAATTACTCTTCTGAAGAAGTGGCAGAATGGGTTGAGAATTCAAGGGCTAATGTTTCTATTATTTACTTGCTCTTAATTTTTATTATGTACTCCATTCTTGTACCATATTCAGCTGGAGTATGCATCCCCCAGGAGCAGGGGTGGGTTCCTACCGGTTCGCTGGTTACCCACTCCGTGGGTGCGCTTTCCGAATGGCTGTCAAAAGCGCGCTGCGCGCGATCGACTCACAAATTTCGGTGCGGTTCTGCAAGCACTCTGACAGAACAGCTGCGCGGCGCTGGTACACGGTTGGGAAAACTGAGTTAGAAAGTCTGTAATCTTCACACCATATATGTATATTACATATACAAGGCAGAAGATTGTATGAAGTTTTCATGTCAAACTTCTTTTTCTTACTATTTTGACAGGACAACATAATGCTGTTCCTTCTGATGGACACTTTTATTTTCAGAAGGCTATTCCGGCACGACGCATTTCAGTTAGTCCTAATAGAAAAACAGCATCTACCGCAAGCATTTCCTGATTACAAAAATTGTATCAATAAAAACAAACCAGATTGCCCAATTTCATATAATCTTCTGCCTTGTATATGTAAAATGAAGTATCAAAAGACACAATATCTCTTGATGGAGAAATTAGGCACCTCATTTGAAAGTGAAGGATAAAAAAAAAGCCATGACCCTCGCAAATATGTGTTTATATGTTATTGAACTGACAGCGTTTTCTCTTGTCATCTTGCAAGAGAAGATTAAACCTTTTTTCCCCATTCCTGCTAGTTGATGAGACTTTAGCTGAGGCCAAAAGATAGCTTTATGGTGCTATTCCTATAGCAAGTATCACACTGATAATGTCCAGGTAGAGAAGAATTTCCATAAATCACTGTCATTTTTTTTTTTTCCTGCAGCGGCTTCAAGAAGTTGATCAGAAAATGCCGTGATATTCACATTGCATAATCTTCTTTTAATAAAATATTAGGATGTGATGTTATCAAAATATTCTCATATTTAAGTTGCCTTTAGAATAGGGGCGTCAAAATCAATTTCATTGAGGGCCACATCAGGGTTGTGTTTGACCTTGGGGGTTGCTGGGAGGCATGGCCAGGTCAACATCACTCATCGAGGCTGTTTTTGGCTGCCACGGCCTTCTGTAGCCTTCTGCCAGTGAAAATGGAGCACAGGGAGGCTACCCGCGAGCTCAGTTTTTGCTTGCAGAGGGCTGCAGGAAGCCATTGCAGCCAAAAATGGAGCATGGGTGGGCCATGCGCGGCCTCCCCGAGCTCCGTTTTTGCTGGCAGAGGCACTGCGGGCCGGTCCTTCGCTGTTTCCAGGGTGGGCCCATGGGCCAGATCTAAGCACCCCGCAGTGTGCTCCAGATCCAGTCCATGGGCCTTGAGTGTGACACTCGTTTTAGAAGCTTGTTTACATATGGCTAAACGGCTATTAATACCAATAACACCTGATTACTTCATTCTTTTTTAAATACAATTTTTATTATTTTCCAGAAAAAAACACACATTAAAAATACATTTTGTGTCTCATTACAGATGTCTCGGTTACAATAATCTATAAGTATATCTTCTTCAAATCATTTCAATCTATTTCAAATCCCTTATCAAAAAAAGAAAGAAAAAAAATCTCATAACAACGTTCTAACTCCCACTCACTTTATCCACCTACTTCAATAGTGCATATTCCACATATAATAAAAAAGCCAAGAAAGAGAAAAAGAAAAAAGAAAAAAAAAGCCAAAACAGGAAATACAAAATTTTGTTCCGGGTCCCCAAGCATATTCATCTATATCTATAAAAGAGAGGTGGCTACCTTTACTTGGCGGAAAGACAGTTCTTTTAGTAGCAATACCACTTAGACTTATATACCACTTCATAGTGCGTTATAGCCCTCTCTAAGCAATTTAAAGAGTCAGCATGTTGACCCCAACAGTCCGGGTCCTCATTTTACCAACTTCGGAAGGATGAAAGGCTGAGTCAACCTTAACCTGGTGGGAATCGACCTGCCAAACAGCTGGCAGTCAGCAGAATTAGCCTGCAATGCTACATTCTAACCACTGTGCCACCACGGCTCTTGTAGCCTGACCCTATGCCATGCAGAACTTTATAGGCAAAAGCCTGCACCTTGAATCACCCACAGAACCTACTGAGAACCAGTCCAGCTCACAGACCAGTGGTGTTCTATGTGCACAGGGAGAGAGGCTGTTTTGTTTTTCTTCCCAATTGCACATTTGCTACTTTTTGCAGAAACCTCGCTCAAGAAAACTCAGAACAAATGGATTTCCAGCCCTTGTCACCAACTTGTCTAGCTCATTGGCTTAAAATCACCTGGTGGGGGAGGAGACAGGGAGATACATCTTTTTCCAATTACTTTTGCTTATTAGCATCTGACTACAGTATGATGGCAACCTCTTTATTGTGCTGTGTTTCCTTGAGAGAGACAGACGGATCTCCTCTCAGAAGTTGTAGGTGCTTCATCACTGGAGATTTTAAAGAAAAGACTACCTCCTATCTGAAACGTTATAGGATCTCCTGCTTCAGCAGGGTGTTTGGACTAGAAGACCTCCAATATCCCTTCCAGCTCTATTTTGATTGATTGATTGATTGATATTGGCATTCCAGTGTTAAAGTAGGGATTTCCCACTCAGGCTGGGGGCAGGAAAAAGCCATCACAGTTTGAGAAATCTAACATATTTTACCAACTATTGGTGGAGCAGGAATAGGCTCCTAAGAGTTTAGAACAGCCTAGTGCAGAGGTGTCACAGAAAAATCCGTTCCTTTGGCTCTGCCTCTAGATGTGCCTCTAGATGGCAGCACATGTGCAGTGCTGCACCCGGGCACCAGCATGGGGCGATGTATTGTACCTGCTATATAAGAGCACGCACAGGCCACATGTGCTCACTTCTTTGTGCTTACCTCTGGATGAGTCCAGACTTCTAAAGGATGTAGTCACTCACGAGGTGAAGTCCATCTATTGGTTTACTTCATATCTTCAAATAAAGACATTCTGATTAATCATCCCATGGTTGGCAGTTATTTCCAAGATCCAGACTTCAAGGTAATCCTGACAAGGGGTGTCAAACTCATATTGTCCGGTGGCACCATGTGATGTATCGGGACTTTCCCCCCCTTTGCTAAACCAGGCCTGGGTGTGGCCAGTGTGTGATGCATCCAGCCCATGGGCCGTGAGTTTGACAGCCCTGGCCTAGTGCTACCAATAAAGGGGACTATTTGCAGCACAGGGTTGAAATGAGGGCTCCATGGTGTTTTCTGAGCTTAGTTGTTTTCTTGCAATTTCATTAACCAATGAAATTTGGTAGCATCATCCGTGCTACTGCTGACTGGCTACCTCGAGATGCTTTCGAATGTCCCATTTCTTGAGTCCCACTTTTTTCTTTGGACATTCCTCCCACCCACCAATGGAAAAAATTGGATTCATCTATCAGCTCTTGAGCCCAGCAGTTCTCCACAACCCTTTAAAGAGTTGTTGTGTAGTCCGTGTGTTAAAATGAGAAGGCAGAACATGTCAACCAGCTATGTTGCAAGAGACAGCTGGTTCTCTCACTTTACTCTACAACTCCCCTCAGCATGCCATTCAGCTGTTTGGCAGCTTGTTTGAAAGAGCAATGATGTGAGCTAGGGAAGCAGCATGAAAAAGTGGGAGAACCAGCTCCCTTGCTTAACCACCTGGCTGCTCTAGGCTGCTGAACAGCTGGTTGGAGGACTGCAAGAAGGTTGAGCTGCTGGATTTGGAGAAATTTCTTTCTTCTGCTTTAACTGCACAGCTTTCCTGGCTTTGAAAGGTGTTTTTCACCTGCTTTGTTGCAGGTGCTAAATCAAGAAATGTGGGTCAGCAATGTTGCAGGGACAATCCTTGTCTCCAACTGAATCATATTCATGTGTTATTGGAATGCCTGCATTCCAGCAAAAAGTCTCTGTTCACTCACTAGTATTTAAACTGAAATATATATGTAAAAATCCATTTAAATATACCTTGTTATTTTTTTCCCAGTGTTATATTTCCCATTACTCCCCAAGGCTCCATCGCTTTGCCCTTGATTATAGATCTCTTTTCCTAGCTCATCTCTCATTGGGCTCGTTAGAAGTATGATTTACGGCTGTTTTTCATTATAAAATGAACAGTGAAATAAATTAAAAGAATGACTTGCTTGTTTAATATGAAACAGTTCCTTTTGAGGTAGATAGCTTCTTTACTACTGCGTTAATGGCTCCTTCCCTCCTTTTTTCATATTTATGTGCAATTTTTCTTTCTTTTAAAAATACATTCAGTCTCTTTACAAGTTTATAAATCTGGTTACAAGGTTACACTATTTCTCTGGATAAGGCCAAAGCTTTCTCAAAGCTGCACTGATATGGATTTCCATCTTGAATTATACTGTTTCAGATGTTCTTGTTTTAGTACTTGAAGAAAATATTCATAGTGACTCCAGGGATGCATGTAATAGTAATAGCACTTAGACTTATATACTGCTTCATAGTGCTTTACAACTCTCTCTAAATGGTTTACAGAGTCAGCATACTGTCCCCAACAATCTGGGTCCTCATTTTACCGATCTTGGAAGGATGGAAGGATGAGTTAACCTTGGGCTACTCAGAATTGAACTCCTGGCAGTGAGAAGAGTCAACCTGCAGTACTGCATTCTAACCACTGTGCCACCATGGCTCTATTAATACCATGCAGAGTCCTTGAACAAAAAAAAATGTACTGGTAGTTCTCATTTTAGTGATCACTTGTTCAGCAACCATCCAAAATTATGACAGTGTTGTGAACGAGAAGACTTATTATGTGTCCTCATAATTGCAGCCATAGTATTCCTGTGGTTATGTGACTGAAATTTGGATGATTGGCACCTGGTTTGCAGTTACAATGGTCACAGCATTCATTGGTCTCTCTGATTGTCATTTGCAGACTTCACTACTTGTGAAGCAGGAGGTTTGCAAATGGTGATCATGTGATGTTGTGTTTGATGACCATGCGGGATTCACCTAATGATAGCAACTGGAGCTTCCAGAACTGCTGGAACTACCTGTGTGGGCAAATGAGGTCATGGTTTATGAAACATTGCTTAGTGACAGAGTTCCTGCTCCCATCATTGTTAACCAAGAACTACTTATAACCACACTGTTGAAGGTGTTAAAATTACTTAAATTGTGGTCGTGTAGGTTTCTTATCCCTAATGTATTAGAGATTTGACATCATGGCATACATCATTTTTGGAAAACAGTGCCACCCTAAATCTCTACATTTGGCTTGCTGTGATAACTGTTTTGTGCTTTTTTTTCTGTCGGAAGGTAACTTTATTTTGCAAAACCTTTATTCCCCCAGTTTAATGGAGCATGTAAAATATGTCTCACAGTCTCTTCTTTGATAATACGGTATAAAAGAGCTCAGTGTAAATTGAACATCTTGACTGTTGATATGCTGTAGAAGAATAATCTGTCTAGGTGTAAAAGCAAGAGGCAAGTAAAGTATACTATTATTTTTGCATTCTCACTTGGCAGTTACATTTGCCTCATTTCTATGAAGCCCTTCATTCCTGTTGTCCTTCACCTCAATGCCAAAAAGTTGTAACTTAAAACTTGCCAATATGCATGTTGTGTGTAGTCTCTGCTGACTTGTTCAGCAGGTTGTCAGAATGAATCCCCAGGCTCAAGATTGACTCAGCCTTCCATCCTTTCTAAGGTCGGTGAAATGAGGACCCAAATTGTTGGGGGCAATAAGATGACTCTGTAGCTGCTTGCAGAGTGTTGTAAAGCTCTGATAAGCAGTATATAAAATCTGAGTGCTATTGCTATCCATATTGTAAGCCACCCAGAATCCTTCGGGAATTGGATGGCATAAAAATGTAATAAATAAATAAATAAATAAATAAATACATAAATAAATACATAAATACATACATACATACATACATACATACATACATACATACATACATACATACATACCCAACATTCATATCAGCAGGTTTCAAGCTGCAATTTTTTTGGCATGAGTTGAAGGACAACAGTCTCACTCACAGAGACAGATTCCACACACAAAAGC
>JANHGC010002881.1:71032-81208 GCA_027560395.1 Boaedon fuliginosus | reverse complement strand
AGTGAATATTTTAAGATGTGGCAGGTGTTTTATAACTGGGTGGAAGATAGACTTGAAGTATTTACATGAAAACAGGAGAAAATCGATGAAGATAAGGACTAGACTGGAAGATTATATTAATATATGATTATATCATTGTGTTAGAATTATAGAATAGTTTAAGAATAAATGAATATAAGGATTTATATTGATCATTAAGCAATTTAAGATGTAAAACCCCAGGTAACACGAAGTTGGATGTTGAATGATGTTTTTTAACATGTAAAACAAAATAAAATTTTATTAAAAAAAGAGAGAGACTGTCAGAAATGGTGTAAGGTCTCCTGCTTGGGCAGGGGGTTGGACTAGATGACCTACAAGGTCCCGTCCAACTCTGTTAATCTGAATTCTCCAAAGCATCTGAAGGCAGGACAAGAAACAATGGATGGGAACTAATGAAGGAGAAAGGCAACCTAGAATTAAAGACAAATTTCCAGACAGTGAGGGCAACTGGCCTTCAGAGGTTGTGGGTGCCCCAATCCTGGAGGTTTTTAAGGAGAGATCGGACCGATGGTATAGGGTGTCCTGCCTGAGCAGGTGGGTTGGACTAGAAGACCTCTAAGGTCCCTTCCAATTCTGTCATTCTATTTCTCTTAAGACAGATCACGGTGTTAAAGTAATTACAGGTTCTCCATCTTGGCTTCATGGCTAGAGAAAGCAGATCGAATGGACTGGTGAAAAACTTCTAGCTAACCACAGCTCTCATGTTGCTTTATTTATTTGTATCTCACCTTCATTATTTTTTACAAATAACTCATGGCAGCAAACATAGCCAACATGCACTTTGTTCCCTCTGTTTTTCCCCCAAAAAACACAGTCCTGTGAAGAGAGAGAGAGAGAGAGAGAGAGAGAGAGAGAGAAGAGAGAGGTCCAAGGTCACCCAGCTGGCTTTCATGCCTAAGGCAGGACTACTCTCCTGCTTTGTAACCTGTTGTCTTAACCCCTAGACCAGGGGTCAGCAACCCATGGCTCTGGAGCCGCATGTGGCTCTTTCATCCCTCTGCTGCGGCTCCTTGACACTCAAAATCTGTCTCACAACTGCCAATGAGAGTGACATCCTCTGGTGTGCAATTTAGTGAGCTTTTTCGACTCCCGGTAGGCCAAGCATGGGTAAATCCAAGGAAAAGGAAAGTTTCAGAAGAAAACAGAACATTTAATTCAACCACATATGCTAGTTTTCTGGCCTCCTCTTCTTCCTCTTCCTCCTTGTTGTGGCTCGGCAGCATGCTACGGCTCTGACAGCTGATTCTGACTCAGAGGAAGATCTGGAGTTGGAGGCGGACGGAGGGGCTGAACAGGCTGCTGATACCGGGCCTGTGGCTGGGCCGTCCACTAGTTATCAGGGGCCTCCGGATGGGGATAGCAATGGAGAAGAGGCCCTGAGTGATGCAAGAACTCGGAGGCTAAGGAGAAGGCGGCAGCAGTAAAGGAAGGGAAGAAGCCGAGCCACAGCTGACCGGTCATTGGCCACACCCCATAGGACTTCAAAGGGGTGTGGTTGGGAATGGACCTTTGCAGGGAGCAACTTGTTGATCTGGTCACATCAAGTATCGTGTCTAGTCCTGGTTTCAAAGTATCGTGGTTTGTCTGAGTTATAGGACTCCTTGTTTCAGTCTTTCAGTTCTTCGTATGCCTGTATCTGCATTTCCGTGTCTCTGCCCGTGAACTAATTATTCTAAGTCTCTCTGTGTTATCCGGACAGTTGGCATTCTGCCCAGAACAGTGTGGAAGCTTGCCAGAGGCTCTTAGTAAAGTGAAAGTGTCTCTTACTTTACTTTATCGGCCCAAAATAAGTCTGTGTCTTTAAGGAAGAGCCTCGATCTGTGTGTTACAGGCGTGGAACACAACACACACACAGGAAGGGTTTTGTGGCTTCCCGGTGTTTTCGTGTCTGTGGAAAACGGGTTCAAATGGCTCTTTGAGGGTTTAAGGTTGCCGACTCCTGCACCAGTTCAAACTGGCTCTCAAGATTTCCTCATCCAATCCTATGCAGAGCAACCA
The DNA here is from genome assembly GCA_027560395.1 of Boaedon fuliginosus. Lineage (NCBI taxonomy): Eukaryota > Metazoa > Chordata > Lepidosauria > Squamata > Lamprophiidae > Boaedon > Boaedon fuliginosus. Next base: position 79,168 of record JANHGC010002881.1, on the reverse strand, counting down.
ACTGGCTGGAAACGTCTCTGATTCTGTTTTTGTTTTTTTTTAAAGTCTTTATTAAATACTACAGAATAAAAAACATTTACAAAATAACATACATATCATACATACCAAAACTAACAAACAAACACTAAGACAGATAACAAAACAAGAAATAGACAAAATGAGAAAAAACAAACAACCAATTCTACTTCAATTAAGCAACCTGCTTATTCCTTTTCCCTATTTCTGGAGCTTCTCTTCTCCACTATCTATTGTTCTTCCTTCTTCCTTTCATTTTATTTGCTTTTCCCCTACTTTCTCCTTTCTCCTTTCTTCTTCTTCTCTCTCTTTTTTTGTAGCCATAGATACCATGGGTTCCAACTTTCATAAAATTCACTTTCCCCTTTATCCTTCAGTAACAGTGACAACCTGTCCATTTCAGCACAGTCCAGAATTTTCAGTAGCATTTGGTATTTTTTTGGTAGCTCTTTGCTTTTCCACTCTTGAGCATAAAGAATTCTAGTGGCCGTAATTATGTGCACCATTAAGTATAAAATTTTCTTCTGTTGTTTTTGCGTGAAAATACCTAGTAAGAAGGTTTCTGGTCTAAGTTTCAATTTAATATTCATTATTTATAATATCCATCCCCTTACTCTTTTCCAATATTCTTTGGCCTTAGGACACGTCCACCATATATGAAACTTTAGTTTTCTCTACATTGAATTTCATTTTGTTAGATAGGGGCCAGTGTTCAAGTCTGTCAAGATCCATCTGGATCTTGAGCCTATCATCTTTGGTGTTGGCTACTCCTGCCAGCTTAGTATCATCCACACATTTGGTAAGTTCCCCTTATATTCCCTCATCTAAGTCATTTATTATGATATTGAAGAGTACTGGGCCTAAGATGGAAGCTTGTGGTACCCCACTGCTTACTTTCCTCCATGTAGATATTGTACCATTAAGGACTACTCATTGAGTATGGTTTGTCAGCCAGTTACAAATCCATCTGATGGTGATGCTATCTATCCCACTTTTTTTCTAGCTTACCAAGAAGTAGGTTGTAGTCTACTTTGTCAAATGCCTTGCTGAAATCTAAGTATATTATGTCCAGAGTATTTTGCTGGTCTAATAATTTAGCCATTGTGTTGAAGAATAAAATAAGATTGGTTTGACATGACTATGGAAAGACTATTGGACTATGATAACACCTCTTAAACATATCTACTTTGAAATCAGTTAAATGGAGCATGCTTCCTAGTAATCAAGTCTATTATTTCAAGTAGAAATTTATTCTGTATATTTAATAAAATAAAGAACATTTTTGTCTCTTCTGGGGCCAATGCCAGTCAATGTTAATGGAACAATCTCTGAATGTTGATATAATGAAATCATGTGTCCATTTTATCCACATTATTTCTAAAAGTGTAATCATGTTTCTTCATTATGGTATAATCTTTCCGTTATGGCTACGGTTTTTAGAATATATAAAATTTCTTAGGTATTCCTGAGAGTTTACATTAAAATGCAACCAAGCTTCTTGCAATACAAAGGAAAGCACAACTGAGAAGGGAAGAGAAGAACAGGAAATTTCAGAAATTTGGAGTTTGAGTTCCTACTTAAATACAGGCAGTTCTTGACTTATGACCACATTTGGTCATAGCCTCCTCGAGTTCCTTGACTGGGGAAATGAGGCGGGGTATAAATCCATATAAATAAATAAATAAATACATTTGTGTCCAAAATTTATGTTACAAAGTGAGAAATTTGTTAAGTGAGTTTTGCTCCATTTTACAACTTTTCTTGCCACATTTTTTAAGTGAAAAAATGCAGTTGTTAAATTAGTAACACCATTGTTAAGTGAATCTGGTTTTCCCATTGACTTTGCTTGTCAGAAGGACAGAAAAAGTGATCACATGACCCCGGGACACTGCAAGAGTCATAAATATGAACTAGTTGTCAAGTATCCAGGTATAACTCACATGACCATTGTCAGTGTTATGAGGAAGGTGGCATCGTGCCCACAAGGAAACAGCACACCAACGAGTCAGAGTTATTCAGCAATACAACAGATACAGGATTCATAAGCAAGGGAAAGAGGACAGATTGAATGGGAGCTGCAAGCTCCTTATATAGGGTTAAGAGTCAGTCTTCCCCAGCAACAAGGAGGGAACCAATCAAAGTAGGGTAGGTTGAAGGGTAGCAACAGCAATTAGGATCAGGGGGCAACATCTGCCCAGGAACTGTGTGGGCGGCAGGCAGCAACAGAAATGGTGTAGGAGGTTAATTGCTGTCCCCATGTGTAGAGTTATAAATATAATATAATATAATAGCCAACAACCATTGGTATGCTACCATGGTCACAAGTGCAAAAAAATGAACATAAGTCACCTTTTTGAGTCCCTTTGTAACTTTGAACGGTTACTAAATGAACTGTTGTAAATTGAGGACTACTTTACAGAAATGGGAATAGAGTAGACTACTGAAAGGTTATGCAGGGGAAGGAATAATTAAGGACCAAATATGGCTTGAGAGAGAATGGGGAAGAAGCCCTAAATTTCTTAAGTTAAACATTTAAGGGAATTCCTTGTCCATGTTCACATCTGCTGAGAGTGCTTGCTCACTATTTTATGCTGTTATGACTGTATTCCATCAGAAGATTTATAAATATAGGAAATACTTGAAAATAGTCAACAAATAGGTAAAAAATGTATCTAAAGGTTGTTATTTTGTTAATACCATATTTAAATCTAATGCCTCACTTCTGAAAAGGGCTTGTCACCATAGAAAGCACCACTGGTACAAATAAATGAGAAAATATTAGCAGTTTTAAGCAAGATGCCAGATATATATGTCCCTGCTTAGCATCCTATTTAAATCAAGGCTGTGAAAAGAAAAATTATCTTTGTAAAGAAATTGATACCGGAAAGTGCCAAGATGGAAGTCTGATGAGAAAAGGAGACAGGCACAGGATATTTAATTCTATTTATTTTTTAACCTGAAATTAGAAATGTTGAGGAAAGTCTCGTAACCCCAGATTATTCAAAACTCCAGGCAACATGTTTTTCTTAAAATCGGAGGGTTTTTTTTTAAAGCAAGGACCAAATGTCCTCTTCCGCAGTTTCAGTTAGCTGAATAAGACAGCTCCTTCTACCAGAAAAATTATACTCCTGTCATTTCTGCAAGACTCCCACCTTAAAGCAATAAGTTATAGGAAGATGAAACCAACAAAGCGAGCAGTATCAAGGATTACTACAAGTGGCCCAGCAAGACATTAATTAATCACCTGTAATAGTCCTTCAAGCATCAGAACTGAACATTTGACATTGTCTAGACAAGTTTAGTGGTCTTCTGTCCTACAGACTTGGAGTTTTAATGCTGATGGTTTCCTTTAAAGCTCACTGGAAGAAGGTTGAATTCCAAGTGAGATTAGAAGCTATTTTATACAGAGGAGGGGGGATCAAGCACTTCCTTTTAGGTCAGTGTTAGCCATATCCATGTTTGAGTGGTATTTTGCTTATTAGCAGCTTGCTAAGTTTCCACTTTAAACATGAGTGGTGTAATTGGGCAATGAGCTCATTTATTAACTGACTTGCTAATTAGCAACAGCACTTAGACTTATATATTGATAGTGGTTTACAGCTCTCTCTAAGTGGTTTACAGAGTCAGCATATTGCTCCCAACAATCTGGGTCTTCATTTTACCAACTTCGAAAGGATGGCTCAGCCTTGAGTTGGTCAGGATAGAACTCCTGGCAGTGGGCAGAGTTAGCCTGCAATACTGCATTCTAACCAACTGCGCCACCAGGGCTTTATTTCCCCAGTCAATAGCAGCCCATAGAATGAAAGCAACATCTCATCTATGAAAGTATATAAAAATGTTTTAGCTACTCATTTTTTTTCCTTTAAAAAAAATACCCTAATATATGTTAATTAAAGAGACCGACATGGATGTTCCAAACAATGAAAACAAGAAGGTAGATGTTAGGAGAAAATGTCTGAAAATACAGTCTTCTCCAGTCCTAAATCTTTTCTTCTTCTTTTGGTTATTAAAAAAAAAATACTAGAGTTAATTTGGCAGATGCAGCTCCATTCATTTACTTTAAAAAAAATGTTTTCATTTTGACCAGTCAAGTGAACACTCAGCCAAAGTGTCAGTGGGTATAATAGACTAATGGGAAATTATTTTCTCTGTGTGGCTGCAAAGACAAAAACCCCAAAGTGCGTAACTCCCCCTTCTGTCTTCAAAGCCATCCAAATACACTCGGTTTGAAGGTCTTTCTGCCCTTTGGAGCTTCTAATCTACTTTTGGAAGCTCTCCTTTTTGTCCTTCTTTCTATGGCCTTGGAACACAGAGATGGCCCGAATCCACGAAACAATTTCAAACTATGCAGAGTGCTTAAAATGGAAATGAAGAACTGGGGTTGAATAGCCTGTATTCCTCTGAGAGACAACAGGGAATATGTTTTCTATTGACATTGTCAATCATTAAGACAAAAGACATGATGAGATATAGAGGAAGAGAGAAGAAGGCCAGGTTGAAGGGATTTGCTTTCAAACCAATTGCTTCCACGTTGCCATTCTTCGGATATGTACCTTCTATTAAGCTTGAAAATGTTGAATTTGAAATCTTTGAATAAAAGGAAAGGCACCAAGTTTTAAATTGCAGTTAACCTTCATTACATTCCCACCAGATATGAGGCAGGTCAGGCTCTAATAACTCTTAAGTATTCAGCATCTGACCTAAACAAACCTTTCCCCACCATGGTTTTCTCTCAGGGCTGTAGCTTTTACAGAAAGGGGTGGAAATGTACAGCTACAAAATTGCTTCTGAGTGCGCTGAATGTTTGTGCTGTTTGCCATCAAAGGGGAAAAAATAAATAAAAACTGCAAGGTAAACTTTAAATAAGTTTACCTTATCGTAATAAAGGAACAATGAATAAAGATGGTAGCTTCTATGTGGAGAAGAGCCTGTGAAAACAGCCACCTTTGTGCATGAGATAATTCACCAAGTCTTCCAGTACTTGAGTGGCTAACATGAGAAAACGGGAATCACTTATTCTCCAAAGAATGAAGGCAAATATCCGTGTCCCTGGACAATGTTGCAGGATCCAATCTGGGACGCCCACTAGGACCAGAGGTTTAATCTTCTAAGCTTTCAGGCTCATTCTGGAGCCCACCCTCTGGGAAGTTCTCGCTAGCAGATTGTGTGCTTTGGGCTATTCTCTGTGTGGTATTTATATGGTGCCTGTTGTGTGTGGCTGTTTATTAGAGTGTTGATGACTGGCTTTTAAGTCATTGGCTGTTGTTTCCTTGTGCTGCCAAGCCTCATAAGTAGTTGATCTGCTGGTGGTAAATCAGCACTCCAGTGCTGATTTCTTCTCCAAAGCATGAGAGGGCAGGACAAGAAGTAATGGGTGGAAGTTTGTAAAAGAGAGATCCAACCTAGAAGAACAAATTTTCTGACAGTGAGAACAGTTAATCAATGGTATAGCTTGCCTCCCAGGCTTGTAAGTGTTCCCTCACTAGAAGTTTTCTACCCTTGATTTCCCAAAAATAAGACCCTATCTTATATATAATTTTGCCATCAGGTCTTACTTTGGGGGGATGTCATCCACTGACTAACCTATTAGTTAGGGACACATATGTAAAAATCAAGCTAGGTCTTACTTTCAGGGGAGGTCATATTTTCAGGGAAACAAGGTAAAATAAACTGGACATCATTTGATTGGGGTGGTTTAAGGTTCCTGCCTTGAGGTGGGGGGTTGGATTAGAAGATCTCAGAGGTCCCTTCCAGCTCTATGACTCTATGTTCTGTATTAACATTGTCTTTCTTTTACAGCTTTCAGTTTCCCAAAGTTATCAGCTGTGATTACTAGCTAGCAAAAGTTTGCACTATTCTGCTTTACAGTGACAGACAGAAACCTGTACAATTAATCTCAGAGGACCTGTCCAAACGTGTACATTTTATTTTATTATTGCATTGTTTTACTATTCCAAATGAGAGAGAAAAGAGGGAAACAAGAAAAAAAAGACCTTAGATAGACAAACCTTAATCCCTTTCTTTTTGTTTCAGGTTTCCTTAGGATCCACAGAGAATATTGCATATATGACCTGGGAATTCTGCTCCATGGGTTTCGTTTGGTGGAATATTCTCATCTTATTGAAATTTATTGGATTTTTAGGTTATGAAACGAGTCTAGAAATGTTCAAAGAAATCAATTTGAACCTGACTACCTGTGGCACAAACTGTCTCCAATTGTTCACTGCCCATCCAGTAAGATTGGATACAGCCGGTATACTCAAAGTTTCCTTAATAAGAAATGTCACCTTAATGGATCATAGAGGCAGCATTCCTTCCAAGGTCCTTATGGCACTGACTTTGCTGTCATTCAGAAGATTTTGAAGATCGTACTCTTCCAGTAGTACTTGAATTGAGGCAATTTGTGAATCTATTGTCATTATTATGGGTGCTAGAGTTTTGTTGGAGTCCTTGACTTTGTTCTTTCATGGTTAGATGGTGTTTTTAATCCACTTTATAGCTGACTTGAGTTTCCTGATAGTCAGACAACCCTAGAAACCAAGCAAATAATAGCTGTGCAACAGATCTACAAGGTGACAGGATTCCGGGGTACCTTTTACTTATGCACGACAATGACATAGATAGAACTACCCCTGATTTTTGCTTGTTCTCCAGATTTAAATGGAAAGGCTTCCTTGGCTTGAAAACTCTGAAGGTGGCAGTCCAGGTTTCTGACCTCCATTCAGTTGTCATAAAAGTCAGAGCCATACTTGAGGACACTGACAATGCTTTTCGCCGTCTGCCTTGCCCTGATCCACTCAGACTGCCACACATGACACTGTGATTGAAGTAGCTGAAGCCGAACATACGTGGAGTGAAAAATGTAAAGAAAAAAAGAAATTAAAAAGGAAAAAAACACCATTAATAGGAAATCAGTCATGAATGGCTGTTTAGAGGTCTTGAGCTGGAAAAGTAATGTAATTTGATTTCATCTGGGTTGCCAGGAACAAGAACATCATAATGTGTCCTGTCCTTTCCTTCAGGAGGACGAAGTGGCACCCGCAGCAGCCACGGTCTCCTACAAAGGCTGCAGGCTGACTTCCACCCTTCTTTGCCTGTTTCTCCTGCTTCTCTCTATTTCCGAATGCTCTTTTCTAATTAAACATTCTGAATCCTCCAAGAGTTTCAAGCCTTCTTCAAAGGCATCCCTTTTAATGATTACCATGGCAACTGTATCACCTGCAAAGGAGTTCTTCTACCTTTCTTCTGCATGCTTGGTGGAAACGCTAAAGAATGGAATATTACAGCCACCTCAACATAGCAAAAGACTGTCAGGACAAAGAGAAGCTTTTAAACATTTGCCTCTCGTGACTTTTCCCCAAATAATTGCCATTTCTTACTTATTGAAAAGGAGAAATCAATAAAGGGGTGCACACACACACTTGTTTGTGTGTGCGTGTATGCTTGGCCAAGAGAAAGGGTTGATTGCCAAGAGAACAAATTACCTTTTACTAGTTTTTCTCTCTTTATTCAATCTTACATTTATCTTGTGTTTTCTTGACTTCAGCAGTAACAATTCTTTCCACCCCTGTCTGCATTGGTGCATTCACTTGTTGTCCAAACATTTGAAACAGATAAAAGTAACTGTTTCTCGTTTATCTTTGTATTGTTTAACTGACATACCAATCTGCTTTCCCTTTGTAATGATTTGTCTATTTGACACAGAAAAGCTTTGCTCCCCTTGGTTGCCTTTGTTGTTTAACTGTTTGACTATAAATACTATTTGTAAGTCTTTCTCTAAGAATGCTTGGGGCCTCTTTTAGTTGATGACTAAAAGTTAAAATTATAATAGCAATTATCAGAAAAAGAAGTTGAGATATGGTGTATATAAACAGTTCAATGCAGCCCTGAAAATTAAAACACACGAACATGTAATTTGTGAATGTATTTTCTTCAAAAGATATGAATGGGATACCTTAAATCAGAAGCCAGATTTTATCTTAGACCAAGCCAAAATACAGATGAGATTAAATATGGGTCTATAGCAATCCTAGACTATCCGCCGCACAGCTGTTCTGTCAGAGTGCTTGCAGAACCGCACCAAAATTTGTGAGTCGATCGCGCGCAGCGCGCTTTTGACAG
>JANHGC010002881.1:19653-33491 GCA_027560395.1 Boaedon fuliginosus | reverse complement strand
CCCCCCCCCCCCACAGCTTGCCTTTAGCCATGGTATCAACTCACCATGGCAAAGTTTGTGCGAAGAAGTCTTAAATTGCTCTTAGTGGTACCATTGTTAAAGTAGTATTCCCCATTAAGTTGGCATCATCCAATGGTAACTGCAAGGTGTATAAAGCCTGCTATACTTAGCTATCCATTCTGTTGAATGAAAAATTAGGTGCCCAATAGTGGATGGGGTTAGTGGATGGGCTGGATTGCCTGCTCGAAGGTGGTGCAATCCTCTGCTTGCTTTTGCTTTCCGGTGTCCTCCGGAGAGGGGTCACCATCCCTTGTGTGTTGCAGCTTGTGGGAAGCTGTAGGAGTCTTTGACCAGGCCTCCGCTTCGGGTGCTGGACTGGATTTCTGGGTGACCTTCTTCCCATGGCCATCCTGGGTTCACCCGGTACCCGCTGGGACTTGTGGTGGCTTGTGCCAGTCCCGGTGGACCCCTGACCAGAGGTGCTCTGGTCACCATGTTTGGTCCTGGATCTTTGCTTGTGGCCATCTTTATTTGCCTTCTTCCTTGACTTCTTTGGCATGCTTTTTGAATTTGGTGGGAAGGTCGCCATTTGGTGGCAAGGTCCTCGCTGGAGTAATGGGGGGGGGGCACCCTCACCTTCTGTTTCACCATCGCAGGACTCTGGTTGGCTTTCCTGGGCTGATTCCTTGCCGTTCCGGCTGTCATTGGTGGATGTGGTCATAGGTCAGGTCTTTGGGTTCCTTTTACTTTTGCCGTTTGACTTTTATTTTCGCTTCTTTTTCTCTTCCGCCACCGTCTCTGCTGCCGCTGCCTTTGAAGTCATGGGAGTCTCCCTTTCATATCTCTCTGGCACACTCTCTGCTGCCTTTGAGAGCATGAAAGCCCTTAGGAGCTCCGTGCACTGGCTTTCATCCATGAGGCTCAGTTGTGCATCTGTTGCCTCAGTGAGTGAATCCATGTGCCCTGCCTCATCCAGGTTGCTCTCCACAGTTGCCCGGATGGTCGCAGACATCTGGTGCTGCTGTTCATCTTCTGATCCAGCTGGGCCTTGGTCCTCTGGGTCTGAAGAACAGCTGCCCTGGTCTTCTGTGGCAGGTTCTTTTGCAGCCTCCCTCTGCCGATGTCCTCTCATCATGATGGGAGAGCTGCGGGTCCATGTGTTCTTTGCAGTCATGTTGTGACTCAAAGACATCTGGATCCTGTCCAGATTATGTAGCTAGGATTCCCAACCATAACTCTGCTACCACTTGCCTGTGTTAAATTAGAGGTTGGGTTCTTAGAATCCGCTACATAACACAGGATTTCAAAATAAAAAAGGTTTATTATAAAAGAATAGGGAAGGATGTCTCAGAAGAGACTACATTGTTAGGGTATCAAGAAAGAACTGAGAAGAATTGAACTGGGAGGAGCATGCATGCCCCTTATATATGGGGAGAACCACATCTCCCCCTATAGGTGTTACAGATGTGCAGCACTGAGAAGTGCTGCCACCAACAGGTGTTATTGGGGGTAGAGCTAGGAATGGATTTTATATCTAACACAGATTTGGAACAGCACTAATGCAGGAGCAAGAAAGGCAGAGTAGAGACTGGCATTTGGCATAGCCAAGTTTATTCCATAAGAGTTTTCTGCTGACTCAAGAACAGGTGCTAGTTCTTTACCTCAGCAGTAGGCCTTTAACTTCATGTAGCAGGGTTTCTTTCTAGAATTAAAATTCCTTGCATATAAATTAACCAATAAAATGGTTTTGGTTCTGGAAAATGCTGGGTCATGAAAACTAGCTAATAGAGTTCTCCCAACCATTTATTTATTGTGGCGTTTAATGTATCATATGTAAAACAAATAATAGTGCAGTCTCCCTCATATAAATGCTATCACCTTGAGAATGTATTGAAGACAGGTGGTTATCACCAAACTTGATTACTATTAACAACATTTGTTTTGTAAAGACAATATTATTTATTGGCAGCTCAAATTATAAAAGTACATAGCAGATTTATTTTATTTTATTATTTTCTTTTGCAGGGTTCATAAGTTACTTCAGTCAGGCCAGCTCTTTACAGAATAAAGATCCCTGTGGCCAGCTTTTTCATCAGCGACATTTGAAGAGATCTCAGAAAACAGAATGAGGTTCTCTGGGTCTAGAGGAAGCATCTCCATGTTCCCAGTAGATCTCTTACTATGGAGTAGTGCAAAGGAAATGATTCCTTCCTCTAAAAAAATAAATTTAAATGGCAAAAAGGCAGAGTGATATCACCACCATGTGCTTTCTGTTCAGATAGAATCCTGCTCCTTTCCTCCCCAACTTTTTAATTGTAAATTATTATTTTACTGCTTCAATGTTTTAGTTGGCTTTTAATTTTTGTAAGCCACCCGGAGTCACTTCTAGGCAAGACAGGTGACAGACAAGTCTAATAAAAAAAACAAGAAAAGCTGTGGTGGTGCAGTGATGAGAATGCAGTACTGCAGGCTAACTCACTGCTCACTCCAGGAGTTCGATTCTGAGTGGCTCAGGATTGATTCAGCCTTCCATCTTTCTGAGTTGGGTAAAAAGAGGACCCAGATTGTTGGGGGCAATAGGCTGATTCTGTAAACCGCTTAGAGGGGGCTGTAAAGCAGTATGAAGCAGTATATAAGTCTAAGTGCTTAATGCTATTACAAATAAATAAATAAATAAATAAATAAATAAATAAATAAATAAATAAATAAATAAATAAATAAATAAATAGAAACCAAATTAAATTTTGGACCTTTGTAATTATTTAATTACAATAGGTCTTCTGACCTTGGCTCTTGGTTATTAATGCCTTGTTTTTAATTTTTCCATAGGGAAAAATGCATTAGTTTATCCCTTCAATGGGTTTTAATATTAAACAAAATGTAACCTTTTAAAAAAAGACCCTCTGAGGATAGTACAATTTTAGATGCTTTGTTCCATCCATGCCTCCGGAAATACCATTCCCCAATGCATACCTACTTTGTTCAAGAAGACATTGTGCTTTTGTGTAGGCTGAACCTCAATTATACATTTGTGCATCAATTTTGATTCTCTTCCTTTTGTTCATTTTTCATGCCCTTGTACTCAAGCTTGCTAAATTGGAAAATAACAGTGAAGACAATGTTTAAGATTTACAATAATCTTAATTGTATCTGATAATGGCCCTTGCCATGACAAAATGGTGCAACTTTCTCAAATATGAAAATAAAATGTATAACCATTCCTAATTTTTAAAGTTGAATTGCAAAAATGAGAAGTTCTCAAGTCTGAAAAACAAAATATGGAAGCCAAAAAAAGGAAGAAAGGGGAGCGACTAAATGCACATAATGGGTTATTATTTAATATTTTAAACAGTCCAAGTCAGTTATAGGAACCAAAACAGAGAAGCATAGGGTGACATTTTGGGGGAGGACTCTAACTGCGGGTCGATTACATCATCCATTTTGAAGGCAGAAGTGCCTTTTTCCATTCTTGACATGCTACAAAATTGAGAATGATTCATGCAAGGGATCTAATATGCCTGGAAATCTGATTCCTGCGGTCAGAGAATACAATACAGAACTAAGTAGATTGATGGCTGAATTTGGCATTAAACGATCTTCTACAATTTTCTTAAGATGTCACAGTCATTTATAACTGTGTAGTAAAGGGCTTGTTTTATTTCCATCCTCAAGACAGCAGAAGAACACATCATTTCCAAAACTGCTGGCTCCCCAGTGTTCTTTCTAGAACTCAAAAACATGGCCAATGAAATGGCTGCCCTCCCACAAGAGCTGAGGTAACCCCTCTCAAAATTTGCTGCGAGAGAAGTAGGGAGATAAGGGTTGGTACAGCAATGAGGGAACAGCAGGGAGGGCAAGCTCTCCAGTCTCCTCGGGGTTTTCTTTCTCCAGTAGGAGCAGAGACTGATGGTAAAATTTACAGTATAACATTGATACTTTTTTTTCTCTCTAATAGGCTCAAGGGCAAGAAGGCCATAGCAATACAGGGTAGTCCGTGACTCCTAATGCTCCCCTCCCCAAGGAAAAAATAAATAGTTACTGGTTACATTCTGCTCTTTCTAGCAGCTAGAACTGCAGAGGTTTCCAGGGAGCCAGTTGGAGCCCTGCAAGATCCTCATCTCTTTTCTTCAAACGAATCAGAGTGTTTGTATAGGACATTGTGTTGCATTTTCTGCTGGATCACTTTGAGCTGGCTTCACTCTGCCTCAGGGGAAGTCCAGCCCTGAGATGAAGTCTCTGTGGTGAGGACATCTCCTCAAGAAAGATATGGTGAGCAGGCCATTTAGAAGGTCCATGGATGAGGTTGGTTGATGGAACACATAGCAAGTTTATACGTAACTTATGATACTTTATGTGTTAGTTAAGGAGCTGAATTAATACTTTGACATTAATTTAGAACTTTACTTTGAGGATGTGCAAATTGTTTGGGACATAAAATGAAGAGAGTGGCTGATTTGAGCTTGAAATGGGACATTTCAGTCTCAAGAGATTTTAAGCTCAAAAGTTTTTTATCCTCTTACTTTACATAACATTGAAATGCAGATGATTCTGAAGTTTTGGAAGAAAATGAAAGGGCCCTTCAATATTTGTAACAGCTAGATCTACTTAGTGATATGCATCTGTTCTGCAGTTCAGTTTCAGACTTTATGATTGAACACTTTGTATGCAACTTGCTACTTCCTTACAAAAGAAACGAAGAACTGAAATATTAATGTCATTGAGATTCATGCATTTGGACATATTTATATATGTATCGGGCATACACTAGGTAAAAAGACAGAGGAAAGAAACATAGTCTCCTCCTCTTTAGACCAAGGATTTTGCACATGTTATGAAATGAAACACCTGTAATATTTTCTTTCGTCTTTCTAGAAAGGTGACATATCTGTCAAGAATATGCACGCTGACAGCCTGAAATGCAAAATTTGACAGCATGGAGGATATTTAATTCATGGGCACAGTAATGTTTACAAGCTAAGTTCCCTTGGGACATTTTTATAGTGGGGAGACAATGCAAGAAAATATATTGTCTTTTTCATTACTTACTGGTTTTGCATATAAATTCTATACTCACCATATGCCCATGGGACAATGTCTTCATTAAAAATGAAATCCTTGATAAGCTAGGCCTTGCCAAGTTATTGTTCCAACTGTGGGTACATTCATATTCTCCAGCTGATTCATCCATAACCTGTACTTCAAGATTTTCATACGAATGAGCCTTGCGGTTTTCAGCCCTGTTGCTTTTGGATCTAATAAAGCAGCTAAGAAAAAATGTGCAAACTAGTTTTAATTTCACATCCTGATCTTGAGAATCAACAGGCTATCTGAATGAGCACGTGCGCACGCACAGACGGAAACCACAAGAGCAGTTCCCCAGTGCGCACACATGTGCCGGGAAGCTGAGCTTCCAGTTTCTGGGACATGCATGCACACATGCTACTTTGTCTTCCGGTTTCTGGTGTGGATACGCATGCAAAGTCCAGCAGGCTGGCGCACATGCATGCACTAGAAACCGGAAGCCCCCGGCACACGCATGCATACTGGGGAGTTGCTCTTCTGGTTTACGGCACACCCACACGCACGAAGACCAGCACAATGGAACCCAGAAGAGCTACGGGCGACGGCTGGCATGCCCAGAGAGATGGCTCTGTGTGCCACTTCCAGCATGCGTGCCACAGGTTCGCCATCATGGCCTTACACTTTCCAGCATTCTTTGCCTTACTTCACACACTTTAAAACCCTGCCCTGAAAAACAGCTGCATAATACCATTAGGTTTTGCCCAAATTCTTTCTTTTATATGATTCCGAACAGCTTCCTTCTATATTTCTGTTTTGTATGGTCTTACATTACATAGACCTAGTCTTCTTACACTCATTATAAAACTGCAGTTGGAGCTTTCTTACTCTGCTTGGGAGGGTCTGGATATCATCTTCCATGATCTTCTTCCATGGTCACAACTGTAATAAAGCAGTTATCAGCCATGACAATTTCCTGAAGAATTATTTGCATCCTTTTTCTTATATCTTTTGGATTTCCAATGGATTGATTGATAACTCTTAGACAATTATCAATGAAGTCAAGAATGGCATAGAATTTTTAAGGGGAAATATTTTAGGGGTGGGAGGATTTAATGTAAACTTCAACAAAGTAATGAATTGTTGGTTGGGCCGGAAGAAATTTGCTCCCATGATTTATTAGTATTTCGCACTGACAGTTTGGGGGGATATTCCCAGAGTAATAATTCCCACATAGAAATAAGACCCATTGTGTACAATAGGGCTTATTTTCAGGTTTGGATACTGTATTTCAAACTAAACAAAGAACTCTAAGTTACAACATCTTCACAAAGTAAGTCCAAGGCAAAGTGAATGAATTTCAATGCTGAGTAAACACCATGGGTTAAAACGTTTGCTTATCATATGTCTCACTGTAAGTTTACCTGGGCAGAACATATAAAAGAAAAATATTGTTGCTGTATAAGTTCTAATGATTTTTTTATTATTATTTATTAGATTTGTACCCCGCCTCACTTCCCCAGTCAAGGGGAACTCGAGGCAGCTAACAACAATAATTAAAATATACAAATATAATTTAAAAAATCTACACAACAGTCATATATCCAAAGGGGGCGGGAACATCATTTAAAAATATAATGAATAAACATAGAAAAATAGCAATAGCAATAGCACTTAGTGCTTTTATAGTCATCTCTAAGTGGTTTACAGAGTTAGCATACTGATCCCAACAGTCTGGCTCCTCATTTTACTGACCCCGGAAGAATGGAAGGCTGAATCAACCTTGTTAAACAAAATGTTAAACAATCAGTAGGCACATCTACTGCAATTGAATCATAATTGTGGAAAAAGTGTGAGAAAAAACCCCCAATCATTATGAAATGTTAACTTTTATGAGCTAGGGATATGAAATGGACTGGAAATATCCCTTCACCACAATTTTTTAAAAAAACCTGACTGATGCGTAATCAGCATTTTTAGGAGGCTAGTTAAATGTGCATTCTGATCGGGGACCAAACCATATATTCCAGTCTGACTAATTGCATAAATATAAAAAACAAAGTAGAGAGGTCAAGATAGATAATAGGATTGAAAAAGCTAAATACAGTAGTAATAACATTTCATTTTCTATCTCTCTGTTTGTGTCTGTCTGTCTCTCATCCATCTTTATGCCAGATGTATTTCTCTCTCTGTTGCATGCTTCTGACAATAAAATCTCCACAAATCTCTGTTACATACATCTCACCATGAAAACACCCCTTTTCATTGGTTTTTCAAGGATTGCTGAAATTGAAAATTGTGGAGGGACAATTGAGAGATGTGTCAAAATGGATCTTTTTAGGGACCCCCTACCTCAGGCAAAGCTTCAGTTATTAGAGTTTTTCATCAAGAATCCAAGGCCTCAAATTGCTTACCCTTTTCAATACCAATAATAAAGATTCAGCATTCCATTGTAACTTTGTGTCATAGGATGTGAAGTTAATACATCCTGCTCCCCTCTTTAAACCCTCACCTTAGTATGTCTATTGCTTAGCTACATCCTAGGCTTTGTCTGAAGTGGTTGTAGTGTGCAATTGGTAAGCCCAGGTGAAGCGTTCCAATACCTGCGACAAAAATGCATTTGCATGCAGTTCGCCTAAAGTTCCCTATTTGAGCTAATCTGCTGGAATGGGATTAAAAATACATTTCATATTTTGCTGACTGGTAGGAGCTTTTTTATATTTCTTACGTGCCCTGCCATGATTCAAAATGCTGGGAATAGAATATATTGTGCAGAGATTTATCCAGTGCATATTGCATACATTTCTTGGGCATAATGCATGAAATAAACCATTTGTATGATTCACGCAAAGCTGAGAAGGTCAGAGTGAAAAAAAAATCCATTTGCTGAATCAATTCAGGACATCAATAAGTTTAATTACTGAACTAAATCAGCTGGGCTTACAGCAAGTTAAAAACCTACAATAAACATTTGAAAATTAGGTTTCCACTTTTTTTTAAAGAGCTTTTCTCTTTTGTTGCAATCTTACTTTTAACTGATTGAACAGCAAAATATAAATGCCAGACTATCTGTGAGATGACATGTTCTTATTCATTTGATAATTACTCCCTACCTCCCAAAACAGATTTTAAACATTGGTATGAAAAGTTCATGTAAATCTTTATGGTTCAACTCCTTCCTGGACTGCAGTTAATTTTAATATTCCACAATATAATCCTGTCCATGCCTCTTCAAGACTAACTTTTGAAGAAAAATTCCTTTACAGAGGGACAAATTTCTATCCAAACACACATGAGTTTGAATTATAAATTTAGATCCTTGGAACTGTAGAAAGTAACATGTTAAATCAATTTCTATTCTTCTAGAACAGGTGCCTCCAAACTTGGCAACTTTAAGACTTGTGGACTCAACTCACAGACTTCCTCAGCCAGGCTCATTCTTTACCACATGTGGTAAAGTTGCCACATGGATGTGTCACACACTGGCCATGCCCACACTTGGTTTAGCAAAGGGGGAAAAAGTCATGATATGTTATGTAACAATGCTATGACAATGAGAATTTGACACCTGATCTCTAGAACATTTATTTGTACGTGGACCAGAATGTTACCAGTGGGGAAGGGCACATAAGAAACCAACCTTGGTGAAGCTAAAGATATTCCAATCTGCCCAATATCTATTTGGAAGACCATCTGGAAGTCCTAAGCATGTTATATTTAACTTTCTGGAAGAATAATAAGAAAGATTATAATACTAATAAGATTATAATAATATAATCAATATTATAGCAAGACTGAGGCATTTAAGGGATCATAAATGAGGTAATGCTAAACCTGGACAAGTGTGTATTTCTTGTTCTGCAAGCTGTGCCATCCAACAACTAGTGTGGAAAAATTAGAAGGATCCATTTTAATTACAACAGAATTGAGATCAATTTTATTCATCCTGAAAAATAAACTTAGTCAGAAGTGAATTTTTAAAAAAAGTGATTCTACAGTTACAGACCAAATGTAGCATTTTATTTCTCTTCACTTGAAGAATTGATGCTACTAGAATTAGCAGAAGTCCAAAGAGGAGCACACTTGAAAGAGAAATGTTAATAGCTGTAAGCCATTAAACTACATAGACTTTTTGATGACAGCTTACCTTTTCTGAAAACAATATTGACCAAGGATTATTTATAGTAAACAGTGACTGGAAAAAAAAGAGGAAGGAAGTAGTATAGAACTATCAGGAGATTGTTGTAGAAAATATATCTCTGTCTTGGAAGAGTAGAAACCAAGAGAAATAAACACATAAAACTTTGTTTTTATTTTGTTGAGCATAAGTTGAAATAGAGAAAGATTTTAGCAGGCTTTCAAGATTCTGTTACAAGATCTGAACTGCATTAGGGAACATTTCAAGAATCCTGGGGATTCTTGGTTTTTTTTTAATCTTATTTACCTTGATAGACTAGTAGGTGGTTAACTGCATAGTGAGCACTGTTGTGTAATACATTATTTCTGAAACAGTTTAGTAAGATGTTTCTTTCCTTTATATCTTTTGAAGGGTGACATATTTTCATAAACATTTCAGGTCTATAGGCTTAATATATCAAAGATCCTACAAGGCTATTTTGAGAACAGTAAATATAAAATTAAAAGCAAATGAGGGTATGCGTTTATATTATCCTGTATAAGCTATGAATATCAGCTCTCTGTCTGCTTTTTCTTTTCTCTTGTTAGATTGTGACTTTTTTCAATTCGTTCTTCGGATTTCCTTCTTGAGGACAGGTTTACATATAAATCTTCAATATTCCCTTGTAGGTCTCAGATATTGGGATTATTTTGTGATCTAATGTTGAGGTGTGATGTGCCCGATGGTGTCGTTCCACAATCTCTGTGACACAAACAATGCTGACAGCTGATGTCTTCAATTAAAGTTGTTTTATTCTCAATAAACTATTAACAACTATTACAGCAATTTGTCTTATTCTATCAGTAATGATATATTGCTGGCATGCCTGCTCTTAAGCAACCATAACCTAGAAGAGCTATGTGACAAGGAGACAAGTGTCTGCTGTGGGAGGGCCTTTTATACATGAATGGGATCCCTCCCCTTTAGCATTTGGAAAAGTGTGGGAACATTTATACATCAAATGTTCCCCCTGATTAGTGAGTTCAAGTAATGCCAATAGCTAGTGCCAGTTAACTATTTAGTTGACATCTAGTGACTGCCATATAGTTTTGTATGTATTTGAAGAACATACAATGAATGTTTCAGGGAATATGGGGACAACTCAAGAAGACTGACATACTGAGCACTATATACTCCCTCCAAATCTTAATTAATGGATCAACATCATATTGAGATGCAGTGGAATTTTATCATTTACCGGTATGTGTCACAGATTTTATTCAAGTCTCCAAAGAAACAAAAAATAATAATATTTTTTTTAAAAGATATTTTGGTCTTTTAATAGGAGTTTGAAAGACATTAAAATGTAATAATTAACCTTTAGATGCTGGTGTTTCATATTTAATTCATGTGGCTAAATGTTTCCCCAGAGACTCATTGAAACCTGAGAGAGAGAGAGCACAATTAAACTCTGATCATTTTGGGGGGGAAAATGTTGTTAGAAGAAGTTTCAATAGCAATCAAACAGTTTTGGATCCAGAATGAATTGTCAATGAGATGCAATTACACAAAGGTGAAAGATTTGCTTTGCTTACTCAGGTGGCTTTAGTCAGATTTAGGTTGTTCTCTAACTTTAGGGCATTAGAGCTGTCATTCCTGAGCATTTGTTTATGAAAATTCTTGAAAGTGGAGAAAGGTAAAATCAACAGGTGAGTGTCTACACACTGATGGCCCGCAAGGTTTTTGAGCTCCTCTGGGAATTCAGTACTTATTTTCACAGAAGTGTCTCTTTGTTTTATGTTAGAAATGAGCCAGAAATTGGAGCACAGACGTCTTGCTGTATGAGATTGGAAGTCTACCTAATCCACTAGCTGAGCACCAGCAGTACATGCTTAGAGATATTGGATGGTAGTTATGAGCAGGAGTTGAAGTCATGGGGTGGCATCATAACGGAATTTAGAGGTGACCTTGGGAAAAGAAGGAAAGGACTGTTAAATAAGAACTCAGAGGAACTATTACACAGCCCAGAAATTGAAGCAAGCATGAGAAAGAAACTCAAAATAACCCTGCCTGGATTTTATTGATTTTAAGAGCAAAATATGGGTTGTTTTTCAAGAATTTTATTATTGTCTTCTACAACAATATAGTAGCCTGCTTGGAATCCCTGTGTTTCTTGATCTGATCTGTTCAAAAGGACAATAGGTATTAGGCAAACAAGACAGCAGTTCTGTTTTCTGTATCTGCATAACCTTCACTTAGTCAGATAATTGCAATAATTGTACACTAATATAGAGAGGTACACATACACAGCCCTGTACTCAGGGTTATATAAAGGCAAAGGTAGGACACTCTGCCTTGGTGAAGAACCTTATTCGTGTGGCTATATAAATGTAACATTCAATTATGTCTAGCCAGTAAAATTGGACTTTTGACATACCAACTGAAATGTGTCAGCTTTGGAAGCCATATTTTACTTAAAAACTTCTACACTGCCTCATTTTAGTGCCTGGAAAATTGGGAGGGGGTGGATATTATAGTGAGCTAGAATTTCAGACATGACATTCTTCTTCTGAATCAAGGACATGTCATCCTGCACCTGGCAAGGCGTGGTTGAAGGGATATCTCCAGTTGGGATGACCGGTGATTGGACCATGTGGTGAACTGATGGGTGCAGGGGATGGGGTTTTGATTTTCAGTTACAAAGGGGAAACCTGGAACTCTCAGATTCGGGTTTTCCCTGGATGTGCCAGTATGACAACTCTAATAAAATGGAACTTTTAGAAAATGCTTGTCTTGCAGTTTATTGCGTTGGAGTTTGCTACTTGGAACACTGACAGTTAGCAGGAAATGCTTCAAATGGCATGTTGTATACATACCACTTGCAGCATTTCCTGCTACCTATATTGGTAATTTATTGTCACGTAAAATTACATTCCTGGCTCTGCCCCCAGATGTGCCACTAGGTGGCAGCAGCTGCCATCTGCTGCACCTGTTAGCCTGTAGGGGGAGATGTAGCACTCCTGATATATAAGGGCATGCACATGCCACATGTGCTCAGTCTAGAGCAGTTCTTGGTTACATTCTTAACTATACAGATGAAGTCTCCCAGGAGACAAACCTTAACTATTGGAATACTGAATAAAGCTGTATCTGATTTCATCAAGAATCCTATGGCGTGTGGCTGTTTCCTAAGGTCAAGACCTCCAATTCATGATCACAACCAGTGGTCACGACATTTATTCTATTTCCTCCATCATATTAAAAATCATTGTAGGAAATCTTCATCTCTCTTTAGACATATAGATAATGAAAGGTAATATATTCATAGACCAATGGGTGATAACCATGACATATGGAAAAGTGCAATTCAGAATGCAAGAAGAATAGATGAAAAAAAGGATAACATTGAGTGAAAGATAAGAAAACATAACGGAGGGTCATCATAAAATTTAAAGAAAGTGAAATAACATTAATAGACCCAAATGAAGGTGATCTAATCTGATCTAATAAAAGCAAGCAGGAAGATAAATGTGCATGAAAGAGCTAAAGCATATGTCAGAAAATATGAATTGAAATACAAATATGAATACATGCTCAGTTGTGGGGATAAATGCACGTGAAAAGAAGCAAGCATGGATGTGCTTCCTAAGAGTGTCCTTCCTCCCACTTGGCTATAAGGAAGAGGCAATGGAGAATGTCAGGAGAAAAAGAAAAGAAAAATATAACATGGATGCAATGGGAACAATGTGCTTAAGAAGTGTAAAAAGAAAGAAAGTAAAGAATGAATGGATGATGAACGAATGAATGTGGGTTGACTAGAAAATGGATGATCAGTAGAAATGGAGCAAATTTAAAAGCAAAGTGTGAATGAAGAGTGAATGGCTTGAGAGAAGGGGATGAATGAGAAAGTTAAGGTTGGATGGAGGCATGGGAGAACTTTAAAGAATGAAAGGCGCTGTGCAAAGCAATAAATGGGTGTTGCAGATAAGGAGGAATGGCTTGCAACGATGAAAAGGTATGGAGATTTATCGCAAAAGGTATTGCTGTAAACTGGATTTAGTTTTATTCCCTTTCTCTCGTTTTTATTTCCTGCTTTTGAATTATTTTGCTTACCACTTTTTTTTTCTTTTTGCGTTCTTTGAATGATGTTGCTTATTATGAAAGGGAATAAGTACATATGCATGTGCTGATCTCAGTAGCAACCCACCCACAAAACAGTATCTTTGTGTGTGGGAGGGGAAGGGGGGTTCAAGGAAATGAAAGGAATGCAGGGAATGAAAGAGGGAGAAATGTTAAAATGAACTCCTTGTACCATGAAATGGATTTATGAAATGAAGATATCTGGTTCTCCCAAGACCCCTTGCAGGCTGCTATTGTTGGAGAATTTCTTATTCTCCTTGATGATGGTTGACAAACATGACAATGTGTTGAGTTAATCAAGATGCTTCAGACTTACTGTAATAAAGTAAACTTATTTATTATTATTATTTATTTATTTTTATTACATTTTTATGCCGCCCAATTCCTGAGGGTCTCTGGTCGGCTTACAACTTGGATAGCAATAGCACTCAGATTTTTATATACTGCTTATCAGAGCTTTACAACACTCCCCAAGCAGTTACAGGGTCAGCATATTGCCCCCAACAATCTGGGTCCTCATTTCACCGACCTTAGAAAGGATGGAAGGCTGAGTCAACCTTGA
>JANHGC010002878.1:114655-127464 GCA_027560395.1 Boaedon fuliginosus | reverse complement strand
GGAGGAGGAGGAGGAGGAGGAGGAGGCGGCCCATTCAGGAAAAAAAAAACAAAGCAAACAAAAACAAAAAAAGCATTACAAAATAAAATCTTATGGGAGTTTCCCAGCCACCATTATCAGGACTGGGAAAACAAATAACTTCGGAATTTCATCAGTGTAAGAGCAATAGATAAATTAGGGGGGGGGGTTGACATTCCAGAGGGCAGACCTGACCACAAAGAAGCATTTCTTAGGTCCCAATAGATGGTATTGTTCAAAGGTAGCTAAAGTGTGTCCATTCTCCCCAATCTTACTGAATGAGCAGAAACTATGGGAATAGGTGGTCCCTCAAATAATGAGGTCCTAGGTTATGAATGACTTCATAGGTAACAACCAGCATCTTGAACTGTGCCCACAAGCAAGATGGTAACCAGTGCCTCTCACACTGCAGCAATAGTGTTGACATACTGTGGACATACCATAGCATGCCCATCACTGCATGTGCCTCTATATCCTAAACCAGCCACAGCTTTGAGTAATATTCAAGGACAGCCCATGTTTAGTGCACTGCAATAATCCATTTGGGGAGTGACTAGAGCATGAGTGATTGTTTGAAGGGCCTCTCAATCTAGGAATGGTACAACTGGCTCACCAGATTTAAAGATAATTATTCTTATCTTTTGGACTGCCTTACCTGGCTTCAATTC
Source organism: Boaedon fuliginosus (assembly GCA_027560395.1). NCBI lineage: Eukaryota > Metazoa > Chordata > Lepidosauria > Squamata > Lamprophiidae > Boaedon > Boaedon fuliginosus. The sequence goes on along the minus strand of JANHGC010002878.1, from coordinate 126,778 downwards.
CTAAGGTCTGGAGGGATGGTTACTTTATAAATAATGGATGCGGAGAATATAAGATAGGAACTTGCTGTATTGGAAATACATCAGACAATATCAACGGAAGCAGCAACAGCTGTAAATCTGATGGATAAAATCTGAAGCCACCTTGAGTAAGATGCACTATTATGTAAATCATGTTTGAATATGTAAGTTCAACTTAACACAACACACACACAAACACACCTCTGTCCCTACTATCCCATTTATAATGTCTAATTCCCTAAGGAGAGACTGGGTGAGCATATATGAGGGATCAGGGGTGATATATCAAATTGGAAAACATCCTCCATCCCGTATCCCTTGTTTTCAAAAAAAAAAAAAAAAAGACAAGAGAGTAAGCACTGACTTCAGTTAACCTAGATGTCACCAATTCTGTTCCAAAGCTTTGCCTGCTTTCTGCTTCTTTGGCCACTGCTGCTTAGCAACCTCCACAGAGCTTTCTTAGTCTATATTTATTCTAGAGGAATTTCATCCCTACCACAGTCTCCTTTTGGAAAGCCTATAACACATTTGGCTTTTCTGTTGTTGTTTTTTACAAGAAGAAAGAAGTGTTTGTTCTTCATCTTTTAACGTCGGACCCTGTGTATTTTACTGCCTGTTTTTTTTAAATAAAATAAATAAATAAAGTGATGCATTGCCAATAGCTACCTTCTATTTGTTGGGGATCTGAAAAAGTTGACACCCCCATTACTTTTTGGTACCCATACCAAATTAGGATAATATTCTGGTTTTCTGTCCCATTTATGGCTCGCCACTGCCCCATCCGGAAATAGGCTTGCCCTTTTTAGAGCGTTTGATTTCAGCTGAGGGCTTTTCATTATCTTGGAATATCTTGGGCTTTGTTATTGCTTCCAAGTCGTCATGCAGTTCCTGAGTAATAGGCATTGGGGAGAGGGAATGAGGGAGAGGGGGAGAGATTATGCCGCATCACTGACTCACCAGCAGATCCTGCATCGTGCGCAAAGTGTAAGGAGAGAAAAGCCTAGAGCTTTATTTTCATTCTCCCTTTTCATCAGAAGGGACGGTCCTGTGAGGGAATAGGGAAGAGGTTTTGTGGTAAAGATAAATCCAGAGTGAAACAAGAGGAACGACCTTTGCCACACAGATGGGGAAGGCTAGGATGATACCATCTGGCAAAAACACAGAAGGAAGTGTGGGGAAAGCAGTGAAGACCTGCACAATGCTGGCTTCTCTGTTTCCATCCTTCTTCTCTCCCCCAAGATTTTTCCCTGCAACCTTTAAGCAGGGAGATACCAAGCTTTCACAGCAGGTCTATTAATAGAGTGCAGCAATTGCATTGCCTCATTAGATAGGGGTGAAGGAAAGGCATTGTGAAGGCAGGGCCGAAAAATTCAATCTTGTCCACTGCTCAGGCCCACCCACATGAGACTATAAAACATGGGTTCACTTTGAGAAATGTGGAAAGAATCCTACCTTCTGTAAGGTTGGGTGGAACTACCATTAATTTACTTATGAAGGCCAGTAGTAAATGTTCGTCACAATGAAACAGCTAATTAGAAAATAAATTTCGAACTGTAATTGATTTAGAGAGCTTTCCCCTTGCATATAAATGTATAGGCTGTTGCATAACCCAGGCTGCATTTTAAAGGCATGCATTTTCTGTCCAATCTGACATAGTGATTCTGAACGTATGAAAAGTTACACATGCATACAGAAAACAGTTCAGATTATTTATTCAGATGCTTTTCTTAAAGGGGTTCGCTGTCTCATGGAGAAAATGAATTTTCTTGAAATCAAGATACTAAATGTCAGGGCATAAATACTAGCAGGGTTAGGTCAGGATGGGAAAACCCTAGGGATTAAGAAAGCTGTAGGCTAGACTGGGGAGGTGAAAAAAAATCTCTAAGGGATGGAATGGCAAATCACTTCCAAATTGTTGCCCGGAAAGCTACATGACTGTCCTTGAAGTTACTAGGAATTCAGTTTCACTTATTTATTTATTTATTTATTTATTTTATTTTATTAGATTTATACCCCACCTCTCTTCCCTGGTTGAGGGAAACTCGGTTAGATACTTTTAGCTTTTACTTTTGTTCCGATATTAAAACCAACGAAAAATGTAAGAAAGCAGGAGTCACACTAGATCATTATAAGCCACTGGGAAAGATGGACAGAGTAATATTACATTGCTCCCATATATAGAAACTGAAAGAGGTATTGTGGTGAAAGTACAGGACATGATTGTCTGGAAATAATTTCTACTTTTGGAGATTGGTTTCTAAATAATAGGAACTGATTGTTCCACTTCACCATTCTTTGGTCAGACTTGAGTGAGTATGTGACCACTTTAGCAAGATTTTAGAGAAACTGGAATAGGTTCAAATAAGAACAGAGGAGATACGCAGGCGATTACAAATTAAATTCTAGGAAGACAGATGGAAGGATTTAGGCAGACTTGGCCTTGAGAAGAAAAGACCATGGGATGATATGATAGCATTTATCAAATAAATAAAAGATGCCACAAAGAAGGTCATAATCATCTCAGAATGGAGGACATGGATTAATGAATGTAAATTACAGGAAGGAGATTCTGATTAAATGAGAAACATTAGGAACATTGGAATCAATTACACAGGGAAGTGGTGGCTCCCTTTTATACAGGGTATCTTTAAGCAGAGACTATTCAGCCATCTTTCATCTTTTAATTTAATTTAGATTCTTGCACTGATGACCTATATAAAATATTTTAATCTCTAGTATTCTATAATACAGAAGCTGAACTGAAAATCACTCAGTGATTTGCATGTATGGTGATGGAGGAATCTAGAATTGATTTTCCCATGCAAACTAGGCAAGTGAGAATTGAAGTAGATATGTAATATTTAACAGCAAAATGAGAAGAGAAATAAATGAAATTACTATTTTGCTGCTCCAAACTTTCACTAATATTTAGTTCAGAAATGTATAGATGCTGGAGAAGTAACTGCTGCATACAGTTACCACAGCACTGTAGAAAAATGGGAAAAAAATCTGAAGAGCTCAGTCCATTTAGGAAGACCATCATTTTTTTTTTATTTAAAGAGATTTAGAAAATATTCATTTGCAAATTAAGAACAGTCACAAAATAGTGATAACTATTATATAAATTTTATATACATTTTACAGGGGATATAGTGCACAGACATATCACACATAAATATCTTATCTATACAAGAATGGGGGCATTTCTCCTGCTCTTTCTTTCACGACAATTTGTGACATTCCTTCATTGACAAACTATCCAAAGTTTTAGGTATAAATTAACTCTGGCCTTTCTCGTGTTTTCCTCCTTACTACAACTGTCACGGTTTGATACAAATTTTCCCTGTTAGCTTCAGCTTATGGATCCTGATATACCCTAAGAAAATGCAAATCAGTTACTATCATTCTGGGGTTTAGGAGATACAATCTGCAATTGTTCAGAGCTCCTGTTATTAGAAAAGATGGGAAAAGAAATTTAGATCTGTTTTGTGAAGGGCGGCAGGGGAGAAGAAACTGTTGCTTAGCCCTGGGAGATCTGAACATGTGTATGTTGGGGGAAATCTCAAAATAGCCCCTCCTTTCCCTCCTTGTCCCCTCCTCCCCCTTAAGCTTGTTCTTAAAAAGAGGAAGAAATATCTTAGATTTGCTTCTAAAATTCTGTTAATACGATCTATAATGATAAAATAGCATTTCTGGAATCTCTGGAATATGCAATTAACATGGCCTACCTCAAAGGGCTGACAGGAAGTTAGCTCGAATAAGTAACTGAATCACTACTTCAATATGCAGGGTCAGGGACTCAATCTTCTTCTATCTATCTATCTAAATCTATATCTATCTATATTCTATATCTATATATAAATGTGTGTATGTGTATGTATATTCCAGCATAACTCTGGAATGCCTTGAGCAATTTCAACCAAACTTGGTACACAGATGTCTTACTCTCTGGAAACAAATACTGTGGGGGTAAGATATCCCTAACACCCTTGGGATGTGTGTTCTGTGAAGATAAAGCCTACAGCGCAGTGGAGTTGCCATGGTAACGGCCTCACAGTACTCCATAAGGGGGCGTTTGTAACAGGGCCTGCCTGCAGAACTACAAGATCGACATAACATACATCATGCAAATCACATATGAGACGACATTTATTGATGCTTCTGGGAGAACAGGGAAAATATTTTTAACTAATTTAATTGTTGCTGAAATCAGGGCTCAGGGAAGTTGCTCTTGCCATTGCCTCTTCAGAAATTGCAGAGACATTAATGGAAGGAGGGAGGACAGTAAGTGGCACTTATGTTGCCACTTCACGTCGCCATTTGTGTCTAATACAGAATTGGAATAAATAAATACCCGGGCAACGCCGGGTTTCTGGCTAGTATAGAATATAGATCATCAGAATTGAAAGGCACCTTGGAGATCTTTCAATGCAAACCCCTGCTCAAGCAGGGGACCCCATAGCGACTGTCACATTATGTTTTTATTAAAATGGGACCTAATCTCACCATGGGATTTATAGACTGATATTATTTGAAAAATAAACAATAATAAATGCACCACATAAAAAAGGAGAAAAACACCAATTGTGATAAAAACTATAGCTTTATATCATGGAGTTCAACAGAAGGGGCATGGTGGCTGAGTGGCTTAATGATAGCAGAGAAGGTCTGAATTCTGGTGGTTCGAGTTCTACCCTTGTGTGACAGAGTGAGCAGCCATCTTAGAACCTTAGCATAACAGAGATGGAAGTGACCTTGGAGGTCATCTAGTCCAACCCTCTGTTTAGGCAGGAAACCCTGTACCATTTCAGACAAATGGTTATCCAATCTCTTCTTAAAAAAACTTTCATTGTTGGAGCATTCATAACTTCTGGAGGCAAGCTGTTCCACTTGTTAATTGTTCTAACTTCCAGGATCACTTGCCTCAACTTCTGCCAACCTAGCAATTTGAAAGAATGTTACATGCAAGTAGTTAAATAGAGACTTGGTGTGGAAAATGGTACCTCAAGTGACAGTAAGAATTCAACATGTGCCAGATCTGCCCAAAGGTGAATGTAAGGTGACACTGTAAAAGCCCCAGATGACACTGCAGAATGCCGATAAACCTTTCTGAGTGTGGAGCTAGTTCACTCCGTGGTGGGCTCTGAATAGCATGTTACCGTAAAATGAATGGACTAGTAATCATTAGCAGCCAAACAACTATTATGTATTAACACTGTAGTCTCCTGGATAATGTAATATCACCATATACTAAATAAATAACAATGGAATTTAATTCAAACACATTTATTAGCAGACACAAACCATTGATTAATATGTGGAATGTTCACCTACTGCTAAAATGAGGTAACTACAGGGCAATTCTTTATTGAAATTTTACATTTTTCTTAGTTTTACCCATTGAATAGACTGAAATATCCATGGAATAATCCAGTATTGAGACCTCATATTACCATTGATAAGAGTGGATATGAAGGATCTGTGCTTCTTCATGAATTTAGTTCTCTGAATCTGAACAATGAAGTAAATTCCAAAATGCAGATTATGAGGGAACTTTCTTTTCTCTTTATGAAGAAAATAATATGCTGCACAATCTCCAAGAATGGGAAAGACGTGGGTCACACATTATGTTGTGATCTCCCATCAAGCAGTGATGAGGATTATAATTATAAGGAAAGATCAAGAGAGACATCTTTGTTTTATGCTGGCCCTTGCTAGGTTTCAGCTCCAGGAAAAGGTACAGAAGACATATCTGCTTTTCTCAAGAAATCTTTGATCTTTTGATAATAACAAAGCATGTTGTAACTTGATGCTGATGAAAGGGGGGAAAAACCTATGTTGTTCAGTAGTTTTAAAAAATCCATGGATAAAAATAATAATAATAAAAAAAAAACATTTGTCGACCCTTCCACCATAACTGTTGGGTAAGAATGCAAAATCCACTGAGATGACTTTGTATAGGACTGTGAACGACTCAGAAATCAGCAGCACCTCAGTCAAGTTATTAATCTTGACCCAAGGCAAATCTATGTTTTTTCTCTATTGGTATTTTACTGACCTTCCATTTTCAACTCTAGGGGTTGAAGGCAGAGTTGGCTAACTATTTGTAGAAGCAACATAGAGTAGAAGGAAGGTCATGGTATAACATATATTGTTGAATGACAGTTTCCAATAATTATTGTTTCTGGCCCTGCTTCTTAGTTCTTATTCAGCAATAGATAGATTGCAATAGCCTATTCTGAGCAAAGATTGTGGAGGCTTAGAGGAAGATGGTCATGTGACTGATTGATTATTGATTCCATCAAGTTGTTGTTGACTCTTAGACATAACAACAACCATATTTGGAAGCTGGCATGGGAGAAGGGAAGAGTTTTATATGATTTATGAATATTATGAAGGATAGTTGATCGGGGAAGTGAGGCAGGGTATAAATCAAATAAATAAAATAAAATAAATAATAAAATTTAAAATCTGGAGACTTTTTTCTTTGCTCTTGTAAGATCATTATCACTGAAAAATGTAGCTATTCAAAATGGATCCATAAACATGAATAACCTAAGACTTCCTTTAGCCACTTGCTAAATCATTTTTCTAAAGAAACATATATCCAGGGTTTCCAGTATATACATGAATCCATATCCCAAGCTAATATCCAGTATATATATCCAGTATATACATGAATCCATATCCCAAGCTAATTTAACTAGTGTTATACCAAACAAGTATTGTAGCAATCACTTGAAATATACTAGATCTGATCATCTATGTTATTGATTGGACATTTCAAATTTATTTTTGTAAGCTATTTCCAACTCATTACTAACTAATGAACTGTCTGAACTTGTTTATTCTAAAAAGCAGTAAAAGCCAGGTTCTTCCTTTGCAAAGATCCTTAAAAGTTATAGCTCATAATAAATATTAGTTCAGTTTTAGTTTGCAGAATCAATGTTTTTTTTTCAGATTTAAAAAGCTGCTGAACATTTCTAGCCTCTTTGCTAGATCCTTTAATAAATGTACTGATTTGGAATCTGAGTTAATTTATCCTTTTGCATTGCTTGGTGAGTATATTTATTCATAAGCCAGACTGATGATACCGTAAAATGCTGGCTTTCCAGAAAATTTATCTGGCTTTCCAGAAAATTAAAGGGAAGCTCAGGAAAAGGAAATTGTCTTTGTCTATAAGTAGAATCTTTAGGGCTGAATTATTTTGAATTATGAAGTTATTAATTGACCAAAACCAAATAAGTGGTAGTAAAATTTGCTTCCTTCCAAATACATGACAAAGTGGATACGGAAGCCTGTTTTTCCTCAAAAGGATTGGTAGTACAGACACATTACTGATGTAAATACACTTCTTCACATAACATGTTCCTATCTGCTAAGAGCCTCAACATGAACATTTTGGTTTTATATTTAGGCACAACAATTCTCAACCGATTTAGGGTCCTCCAAGTAGTATGAAGGAGGTCATATCTTTCAGCTATATCCTCCTTTAATGTTATTACTTGCTCGATCATCTTCTTCCTCCATCTTTTAATTCAATTTTGTTCCTATGTACCCTCAAAAATTTTGCTCTTGTGTAAATACATTGATGATGCAAACAAATAGAATATGCTCACTTTTTCCACTCCTAATGTTTGCACAAGATAATGAGATTTTTCTAATGAAGGAGGGCCAAAAGAACAAGGAGAACTGAACACAACATAAGGTTTAGATGAAGACCCTCAGTCCATCTAGCCCAGAATTATCAGTAATTTTTCATCATGCAATTTCCCCCCCTCAATTTCTCATTGAGATGCTAGAGATCTTTTGCATAAAAACATGTACTGTGATACATCCCACTTTGGCACTATATGAGTAATATTTATAACCCTCTGAGGGAGATGGGCTGTTAAGAAATATGAAATATAAACAAACAAATGCAGGTGGACCTCATCAATACTAATCTGGGGGTGAGATAAAGGAGCGTGTAAATGTTACAACATAAAATACTAGATTCTGTAAGAGATCATCAACCATATCTGCCAGTATTCTCTACAGATTTCTGTTCCCAGTTAATGTGCATTCCATGCTAGCATCTGCTTCAGATAAAAGCCATCTAATGTGCATGCACACACAAGCACACCCAGAGAGTTTGCTGTTGGCATGGTTTTCTTGTCTGCTTTCCAGGAAGAATTCAAAAGCCAGAGATTACACTGAAATACATAAAGATGCAGATGCTGAAATCATGCCACCAGAATAGATGATCCAAGAGGAGAAAGTTGCATCAATTGCAGAGGTTTTCTATTTCTCCATTTCTTAACAACATCATTTCAGAGTCTATCTCAGAGCTTTGTGTCAAATCCACAGGATGTCAATTCTAAGCTTTGATGATCCTTGTATTGTTACTCCTGTCAGCCTTATATTTAAGTTGCTGAACAGTCACATCACTAAGGATTGGCTTCCTATGAAGCAACATATAATACTTGTTTCAAATGCTTGTTGAATTTCAAAATATGTCATATTCTAGTCAAAACAGGGCTACAAAACTACACTGAACTTAAGGCTTGTTTGCTTTGTGTGTGTGTATCAGAGAGTGAGGTCCGGGAGGGAAGGAGGGAGGGTTTTAGAACATTTTGACCATAATGCCAAATTCCAACTAAATGAGAGTGGTCAAGATTTATGCCTACATATCCTCTCTCCTTTAGATATATATCTATACAACTTCATAACCCCACAGGTATGATAAATTTGGGACATTGTATTGTATGTACAGCAATTAAACAAGTAGAAATTACTAGAGTAAGCAAACAACCTACCAGAATACTTAGTCCATCTTCTACCCTTCTTAATTCCTGGCCGGTAAAGCAGGTACTCTAGGAGTAATTCTATTTGCTTGAGTCATACACACAAAGAACTTTGTTTGGGGGGCTAGCAAGATTGAAGTCAACCCACTTGTGTCAAAGTGCCAGTCTTTCTTCATAGTCTTAACCTGTTTAAACAGGAAGAGAATATTGAGTTCAATATCATGCACAAAATAATATTCAATGCTGGTATAAGAATTCGTAAAGACTGAATTATGTTTGTAATTTGATCAAGGAAGGAGGAAGTGATTAACAGAATACTGCAAGTCATAAAAGCAAAATTGACTTGTATTAAAGAAAATTAGCATTATATTAATCTTCGGTAAATTTAAGATGCATGGTTAATAGGGGAATTCTACTAGAGATCTTTTTCTTCTCTATGAAAATCATAACCACATGGATCCAAAAATCACACACACATTGAAAAGTAGTTGCATACACATAGCTTATCATCCATCCCTATTGTCCATTCTTCTATTAGAAACCACACTGAAATCATGTGCATTAACAACAACAAAAAAGCTTCTCTCAGATAACCAGGAAAAAACTTTGACCAATGTCACTTGTTCTTTTTGGTTGATAAAAGCCTTAAATCTGGTGATTGGATGCAGTTAAGAATAGATATAGGATAGGGTTGTTGTAGAATTCAAGTTTCCTAGAAAATACATGTTTAATTTAACAATTAAAATTGTTAAAAAAACCAACCACCTACACTGAAAAGAACCATAACAACAACAAAAAAGCACACCTAACAGGGTCTTCACAAACACACTAACCTTGATCCCAGATGAGAACAGAGCCAAGCTAGAAGGAGTTCGAGAAGTGGGCACGATAAATACACCATTCTCTGTACTGGGTGGGCAAAACAAATACATGGCCTCACAAATAACCAGGCCCTATGCTATGAAGGGTTTTACAGATGATGAATTGCTTTTGCTATAATATAAGTCACTTTGGGCATCAATGTCATTAACAGAGTGCTCCATAATGCAAAGATGAACTTATTTAATGTCTATATAACAACACTTTCCCCCAGTAAAACTAAAAATTAAAGTCCCTTTCAGTCCAACTCAACTTGTGGTGACTTTATGGATGTGTCTTGATATTTTCTTAGCATCTTGTTGCAAATAATCTCCCCAGTTTTCTTCTTATATGCTTTTGGATTTTCTAAGCAAGCCTACAGGAATGATATGTGGGTCAGTGGAGCTCTTCTATCAAAGCCCTAAGCAAATTGGATTCTGCTAGTGCTGGACCCTGCTACAGAAAAGTTTTGTAGTATTTGTATGTTTGTTTGAATCCTGCCATTACTATTTTTATGAGCCAAGATGGCGGCCGCGGCGGGAAGCTGTGTTTCGTCGCTCCGGGGGCAGCCGCGGAGAGAAACTTGGAAAATTTTTACCTCGCTGGGAGTTTAATGGGGTAATCTTACCAGGCCGAGAGAGCGGATGGATCGGGGCAGTACTGGAGGGCTCGAAATTTGAGACGGTTGCCTACCGCGAGCCGTGGGGGCTGCCCGGAGCTGCTCGGAACTGTTGGAGCTGGAGGTATGCTGCAAATGGCCACGGACGGAAGATCTAAGGGAGGGCGCGGTTTTCCCTTTGAAGGGGCTGTTCCCGGCCTTTCTGGGGCTAGATGGCGGCTTTTATCCAGCCTGTCGGGACTGCGTAGCGGCCGAGGCATCGCGAGTGGGGGCAGCAGACCAATGAGCTGCCCGTGGTTTACCAGCAAATGGCGATCGAGGAGCTGTTCGAGAAGGGGAGACTTTTGTGGCGGGCCTCATGGCAGAGGTGGCGGCGTAGCGGGCATTGAAGCAGGAACCCCTGGTTGGGGGGTGCCGGACTCGATCTCCCTGAACAGGGGCCAGCACGTGAGCCCTGAAGGGGCTGGGTGCTGGGACCCTTTTAGCCTGCATACACCCCCCCGATTGTGTGAGGATTGGGGGGAGTTGGAGCAGGCAGTAAATTCCACCATGGAGATGCTGAGTCATCGGACTGTTTCCTGGAACTATCTCGTCGACTGCGACCCTTCCTTTGCCTGACTGATGCCATCTGGTGGCGATCTGCCTTAATGACTGTGGAACTCGGATTATATCTGGCTGTTTATTCGACCTGCTACACGACTAAGACTCTCTTACTGTCGGCTGAAACATCTATTGGGCTGGCATGAAAGGTCCTTAGCCGCACAGCCTGTTGTTCTCTCTCTCTCTCCCCTCCCCTCTGCTCCTTAGGTCTCTCCCCACATGTCATCAAGGCCATTATCTGGCCGTTCCTCAGAGCCTGAGCTTTCTTCTCTTCCCTGTGTCCTATGTTCTCTCTCCCTGGTATTTTGTATCATTGCCCATTTAACTTTTTATGCACCTGCACTTTCTTGCACAGCGAGACATTGGTCCTTTTATTGTCTTTTATTTTTTTGTTATTGTTTAGATGAATTTTTATTCTGTATTTTATCTTGTATTTTTAACTTGAATTAATTATTTAATTTATTTTTAAATAAGATAGATTGTTGATTGTATGTGAGTGAGTGTGTGTGGATGGGGACTCCCCCGTATTTGCAGCATGGGTTGGAGGACCCTGGAGGGGGTAGGGTGATCCCGATTAGGGTTGAGGGTCGGCCTATTCAAGTGGTGTCTGGGAGAGGGAGGTATGGCGGGAGCCAAGGGGTATGCCATTACCGGGGAACGTGGCCCCGCCATTTATGGGTGGTGCCATGTTCCGACCCCTGTGGCTCTTCTCATGGGCCTGTTGGTCCGGGAACTCAGGGCCCTGGACTCCGGCTGTTCCTTGTCAATGCCAGGTCGGTTGTAAACAAGGCCCCTCTGATCCAGGAGTTAATCCTGGAGAAGAGGGCCGACCTGGCATGCATCACCGAGACCTGGTTGGAGCCTGAAGGGGGTGTTCCCCTTGTAGAAATGTGCCCCGCTGGGTTTCAGGTGGTGCACCATCCGGGACGCCAGGGTAGGGGTGGTGGGGTGGTGGTAATTATGTGTCAGGGGCTCCATCCTCGGGAAGGCGTGGCTCTTGAGATAGACGGGTGTGAGTCCCTTCTCTTGAAGTTGGACCTAGGGGTTCAGGTGAGCTTGTTGCTTACATACCTGCCTCCCAGCTGCGTAACATCAGCTCTGCCCGTGCTGCTGGAGGAGGTCACCGGGCTGGCGGTTGAGTTCCCCAGGCTGATGGTGCTTGGGGACTTCAACCTGCCATCCCTGGGCGACAACTCGGATGTAGCACGGGAGTTCATGGCCTCCATGGCAACCATGGACCTG
>JANHGC010002878.1:88290-102618 GCA_027560395.1 Boaedon fuliginosus | reverse complement strand
GAGTATAAGCCGAGGGTGATTTTTCAGCATATTTTGGGTGCTGAAAAACTAGGCTTATACTCGAGTATATACAGTAACTTAACTTTAATTTAACCCCCTGTAACAGGAATGGCCATAGTGCACAAAATGGATTGATGGAAAGATCTTCCAAACCATGACTTCCATTTCTGAAGCATGAGTTGTAAGTCCAGAAAAACCAGTCTGCACACCAACTCTATCTGAGGAGTGTCACCCCATTTAAAACTATTGGTGGAATGGCTCTGGAATTAGGGGGCATAAACACTAAGGGCACTCATTCTTTGTATGGTTGAGTTGTGACTTGTACTCCTCCATCCAGACTTAGCATCCAAGCACTTGAGTAAGCACTTCTATAAAATAAAATTCTCCAACCAGAGTTGGAGATGTACAGCTAGGGATCTTAAACATATTGGTGGATTGAATGGAAACGTCAACCTACCAAAGTCAAGCTTCCTCTTTTTTATGATAATGTCTGCAGGCAAATGTTTTATTCATATGGGCATTGAAATGGATTTTCATTAACAAATTTTAATGAAAATTTTAATTACATTTTAATTCTATTATTTTACTTTTATGCTTTGAGCACCATCTATTGATAAAAAGAGGGTGTACTCATTCAATAAAAATAAATAAAATTGAAAGTTAGCATACCAGTTGGCATTTCCTGGATCGCCTCTTATTGCTTCAGGTATTTCAAAAATATAGATTTGGCATTCAGCATTTTAGAAGCCAGATTAGAGTCTCACTATATTGTTAGGGGCACTTCATCATCACTAATTCTTATTTCAGTGTAATACTTCGCAAAATAAGATTTGAGAAGGCATTTTCTGAAGTTACTTCCACAAGCAGGAAGGAGGGCCTTCCTAAACAATTTAGGGCATTGTTTCCTAAACTTTTTGTCATCATATCTCCTTTAGTGAAAACTTAATATGCACGCCTTCCCTAAAAATCCAAAAACTGAAGTCAACAATGAAAACTATTCAATTAAAATTTATTAATGCAATCAATCAATCAATCAATCAATAAATAACACAATGCAATTAAACTATAAAGACATAAAAATGAAAAATGAAAGATTATGCCTTCTGCACTGTCATGTTATTGACAATAGTATTTAGAGAAAAATAAATTATGGGTAGCTTACAAGAGATCAGAACAAATTAAACATAGCATACAATGGCAGAAAAGGAATAACATGACTAAATTCAACTGGAAAATAAAATAAAATAGCATACCTAATTTCAGTAGGCAAATACTTAAAAGCAATGCTGGAAGATTGTTTTAGGTTCCCTTTTTAAGAGTAATACTGAAGATTTCCTTGAATGCTGTCCCCTACACCCAGTTAGGAGAAAATGCACCAGCCAGAGGGATTTGATACTCCTTTCTATTTTGTCAACACTGTTTCCTATATATGCATTTCTGCTTTGTTTCTGAGCAAAGAGCAAAAAGCTAGTCATTATGCTTATAAAGTCTTAAATGTCTTATATTTAAGTTATTTTAAAAAATTAAAAACATGTCTAAAGCATGAATCTACTCATGCAATTACATACAACAGAAGTGTTTTTCTGCAAACTATCCTCTTCAGAAATGAACTTGATAGATAACTCAAAGCAATTCTTTATATTTTTGACTTTCAGATTGCATCATTTTCTCCCAAAGAAATTTCCTTGGTATATTTTGAGTTTTAGGAGAGCAGCAAAGACTTTTCTTTCTTTTATCTAAGATCTCTTTTATCTATTTTAACATTCCACACAGGGATGTAGTTATTTTAGGACTAACCCAATTGTTTATGATCTCTTGCTTTAATTATTTCACTAATCCATTGTAACAATTTTAAACTGTATTTTTTTTTTTTTTGTATTTTGAATACCACCTTAAAAACACTTTGGATGGACGATTCAGATCAGACCAGAGGATAAAGACTTACCTCCTGGGGATGCATTTCTCCAGTACATACAGGGACAAATAAGGGTCTTATGAATCACTTATGAGTGGCAATTCAGTGTAGTGTTACAAGGATTAAGCTACAAACTAGGAGACTATGAGTTCCAGTCTCACCTTAGGCAGAAAGCTAGGTGACTTGGACCAATCATTCTCTCAACCCTACCAAGAAGGCAATAGCAATCAATTTCTGAAAAACTTTGTCAAAACTGCAGGGACTAGTTAGGCAGTCACTAGACAGTGATGGCTAACCTTTTTGGTGCCGAGTGCCCAAAGTGCACATCCGCAACCCCAAAATGCAATGCGAGTGACTCGTGCATGCAGCCCTGCCTCTACGTGTGTCCTCTGTGCAGGTGCCTGCCCCCACCCCACCCATTTTTGGCTTCCAGGTTGGTGCAGGAAGCCTCCCAGGTCCAAAACAGGATGTAGGGGCCCAGGCGCATGTGCATGAACCCCCAAAATGCAATGTGAGTGCCCCCAGAACATGCGCCCTACCCCCCCATGCATGCACGGTGGAGACCTGAAAACCAACTGGCTGGTGAGAGGCGCACGTGTATGCACAGTGGAGCTGGGCTGGGGCAATGGCTGGCGTGCCCACAGAGGGGGCTCTGTGTGCCACCTGTGGCACGTGTGCCATAGATTTGCCATCACGGCACTAGGAGTCAAGATTGCCTTGAAATTTCAAATATATTTATATTTTTCCACTTATATCTGTTTTCAATGTGAAGAAATAAAGCTTTATTTTCTTCTTCCCTCTTTTCTATCAGAATAAACAAAATGGCCTGTGAAGAACAATAGCAATAGCATTTAGAGTTATATACCACTTAATAATGTTTTAAAGCCCTAATAGTTCTACAGATAGATCATATTGGCCCCAACAATCTGGCTCCTCATTTTACCAACCTCGGAAGGAGGGAAGGCTAAGTCAACCTTGAGCTGGTTAGGACTGAACTGCTGGCAGTCGGCAGAATTAGCCTGTAATACTAGATTCTAACCACTTTGCTGGTATGGAGAGAAGACAATACTATTCCCCAATGCAATGGAAACCACTAGAATGCAATCAAGTGGCTTGGGAAGCAGTAAAACCATAATATAAAATTGATCTAACAATGTAAGCAATATATCACAGTTGGACCAGGAATGAAGTAGCACTAAGGAAGAATGAGTGCTGAAGAACTGGTGCTGGTGTATCTTCTTGAGTATCCTTTGGACTGCAAGGATATCAAATAAGTCAATTCTAAAGGAAACCAACCCTGACTGTTCTTTGGAAGGACAGATACTGTAGCAGAAGTTCAAATACTTTGGCCACATAATGAGAAAAGTGGACACATTGGGAAAGACCCTGATGTCGGGAAAGTCTGAAGGCCAAAGGAGAAGTAGACGGCAGAAGATGAGATTATTAGATAGCGTCATCCATGCAATGAATATGAATTTGGGTAAATTCCAGGAGACAGTGGAGGATAGGGAGCCTGGTATGCTATGGTGTGAAGAGTTGAATATGAACAACAGCAACTGAACAACAATGACCTAAATTACATGTAGTTTGGAATAGGTGGATTTGATAGCATCCCAAAGCTGTAGATATCATTCACATAAGGAGATTGAATAAAGTCTGATTATGTTTCACATCAACTGCTTAACAGAAAAGCAGAAAAAAGTACTATGTGTGTTTGTGTGCATGCATGTGTGTGCATATGTGTGTGTGCGTGTGATGTTAAATAAGGCAATTGCAGCTAGAGGCAGTCAGGATAGCAGCTGTTTCTATTCACCTAATTGAAGATGGGCTAAGTAGACATGACTTAACTCCCTTAAATCAGAACATATCACCTTAGTTCCACATTTTGAACAAGCAATGGAATTAGACCCCAATTCCATTATGCATGATGAGTATTTGAAGTAAGAAATGACTAATAAAGGCACCTCAGATTTACAGTCATTAACATCTGAGTTCAAGTGCAATGTTATTAAGTTCAGTGGAATTCACTTGGTTTCATTACCTGGATATAATCGAATTTCCACTGGATTAATAATTTACTTTAGCTTGAATGGTTTGACAGTTGGCCCCTTTTGATGAAAGTAGAAAAAAATGGTTTTGAACTCTGTATCAAGAATTCTGGAAAAATACAGAAACACACTTATGAAGGAGGATGAAATTAAAAACATTTGGATTTAAGACTCCTCTCATTCAACAAGAGATGATGGGAAATTATATACAATGTGCATTTTTTAATAAATGCACCGAATATGTACTAAATGAATGCCCAAATTGGAACACAATTTGTGTTGCGCTCCATTTTTCACACTTCTCAAATATTTACTGTGTGTACCAGTCAAACCATATGAATACCCCCCCCCCATTTTTCTATTCACAAACTGATTCAAAGACTAGGGAAACCAAACTAGTGAAATGTGAACAAATGACTGGACCAAAATAGATCCATCTCATGTCTTTTCCTCAGCTATAGCCATGACTATTTAAACTTCTATAAGTTTCACAAGTATTTTGATTTTGTTTTGCTTTGTTTCCTTCTGAGCAAGGACTAAGTATTCACCTAGATTTCAACTCTCAGTGTGTTCTAGCCATCAACTTTTCCCCTCCAACAAACTGGCCCAGTTCTGTCTCAGGTATTCAACACACACTCAGATGACCCACAATTACTGATTATACTTTTCTGGCAACAATAATTGCCTTGCCTATCCATTCTTGTTTGATACAGAAAATAATATTACTATATATACAGTACATATGAAAATAATCCTGAAAGTATAATGTTTTGATTTAGTCTATTTTCTTCTACCCTGCTACAATTACTGTTGCTACCACATGTGAATGATAATACTGCAATGTCCTCTCTAGACGTTATTTAGTTTTACTTTTCACAAACACCTGATAAAACAATGAAACCATTTCTGGATTGTATATTTTCTGATTATATGGAAATATGTAAGGGTTTCTCCATCTAGCATAATAATATACCCCATAAGACTTCTTTTTAATGAAGAAAAAATGGGTTTTTTTTATGGGGAAACACCCTGGTGGATTATCCCTATGTGTAGCATAGTAATAGCAGTAGCACTTAGACTTATAAATAGTTCCACAGTGCTTTACAGCACTCTCTGGGCAGTTTACAATATCAGCATACTGCCTCCAACAATCTGAGTCCTCATTTTACCAACCTCAGAAGCACCGAAGGCTGAATCAACCTTAAGTCTCTGAGGATCAAATTCCAGTCTGTGGGCAGTTTACCTGTAATACTGCATTCTAACTACTCCACTACCAAAAGTGAAATGCTACTGAAACATTTTTCACAGTTACCTAATGTTTAAACCCAATATTTCTTCTCTGTTGGTGTTATTAAAATCAGATTTTCAAAGTGCATAAATTATAATACCACATTTTAGATAAATCTAGATTATGAAGGGTTCTACACAATAGAATAACTCTATCAAAGGGAAAAATGTGACTGATGGACATGCTGGGATAGATTGGAAGGTACTGGGAGGTAGAGGAGGCATAGAGAAATTATTTTCACAGGTTTCATGTTTTATGTGCTCCCATCCAAGCAACTTATACATTAAAAATGCAGATTGGTGAACATTTCAAGTGTACAATCTTAATAGGACAGGTATTTAAAAACAATAAATAAAATAATTAGCAAAATGAAGAAAGCATTCTAGAACACTTTCCAATTTCTTTAATAATTGTGTGTTTCTGTTAAAGTTGCTCCTTGATGCATTTATGAGAGAGAATCTAATATATGTTCCTTCTCTTTAAGTGTGTATGCATATGTCTATTTGTGTGTTCCTCCTTTTCATTGTGTTGCACTTATTTATCTGCCCTAAGAGGCACAGAGAAGACATATTTTTCACTCTGGTTTACATAACCAGGAATGAGGATAATTCAGAATGAAACAATAATCAACATCAATCTTTGATCAAATCCTTTTCCCATGGGGATGCATTGGGGATTTTTTTCCAGAAATATTTATTTCTGTAGCCTCCAGCTGGATCCAGTTCATTTTTTTAAACTCAAGGTCATGACAAATTGGCAATACTATTTCTAAAATTGTACGGACTGTACATGTAATCTTGTACAAAAATACCACAATCTTAAAAGATTCACTGTGAGATTCCATTGTTGGGAAAACCTTGCAAGAACACTAAAATGCTGAGAGTCTTGTAGCACTATGTGCTGACTACTTGTCTGGGATCTTACTGCTTATAAACATAAATACGTTTTATACATATTTTTATGTATAAACATGTTATTTTTAGCATGTGCATTGGGGAAAACATGAGTCTTTTACCAAAAATGTTAAAAGAGTCAGTTTTTCCCAATGCACATGCTAAAAATAACATTTTTCCGATATATCAATAGTTATTAATATATTTACTTCAGATATGAAATTTACTTGAAATTTCACTAGTCTATAGAACATAAAAATATCAGCATATAACTGTCATGGTCTATAACTTACTACACATTAAAATCAAGATCAAATTGCATTACAATCAGAAATAAACATGACATTCTTTCATGTTCCTGCTATAATCAGGTAGGTTATAGACAATTTCAAAAACTTCAACACAGTCTAGCACCTCTGGATGACAATTACAGATATTTGCATCATTTGCAAACTCCTCTCTCAAATGAAGTAAACCAGTTGAGTGATTCCTACATCCCAAGATTTGCTTGGTTGTTAACTGGGGTGTGGACAACTATCAGAGATCATTTTACAAGTGAAAAATATAACATCCATGTACCTTCCTGAGCCATTCACAGCTTAAGAATTCCATATACTGTATTCTCTGTGAGACTTTCATCAAATATCCTACATTTCTTTTTTTATTTATTTGTATTGTGTTTTAATTAATAATTTAAAAGAGAAAAAGAAGAGAAGAAATAATAATAATTATATTATATATGGTCAGAGAAAAAAAGGAACATAACATAAAAATTACAGGAGTTCCCCCTGGGTGAAAAGAGGCGGGGTATAAATTCAATAAATTATTATTATTATTACTTAACCAAAAAAAGAAAATGTAACAAAGAAAAAAAAAAGAATGTACTAACTATGCAGCTCAAAATAATATTCCCCTCTGAAAACTGTAGCTTTTGTCGCACAATCACTTTTACAATGTATAATCCGCTCCTTTCTTCCAAAATTTGGTAAGGGTATTGTAGAAACATATGGTTTAAACAGATATAATCTGGGTTTAATGTGTGTGTATGGATACCTGAAGAAACCTCTCTCTATATATCTGGGGTCTCCAATCTTTCCAACTTTGCAGATCAGCAGGGACAGAAAAGGGAGGGTTCCATGCAAGTGGAGGGTATGTGCACCTGCCGCTCGCACAAATGGAGTTTCACATGTGAGTGCTGCTGCTTGTGCAAATGGAGCTGTGCATGGTCACACAGAAGCCGTCTGCTTGTGTGGTACCAAGCCACAGCCTGGGGGTGGGGACCCCTGCTCTACATTTTATTCATATTAAAGGTTACTGAATTGGATTTCTTTGGGTACATACATACCTAAAAATTTAATACGGAATTAATATTTCTTAAATGGATGGGTAATCCAATTTTCACCTACTGGCATCATTTCTGATTTGCACCAGTTAATAAGAGTATCCTGCTATTTTGCTGAAGGCATCTATATTTGCATCAATGAATATTCTACTCTCCTTTCAATCGATGTTCCTACCAAATTGAATGAGGGAAAATTGTGAGGACATAAAGGTATAGCTTTGCTTTACACTGCATCTTCTGAATATTTTCATATTTTCAAATTGATGCCTCATAAGATGTTGATGAGGTTAACGACTTGTGAAGAACACATGAAATTTTTGTTAGAGATTATACTGCCTGACTTATTCCTGGTGCCTAAAGGTTTCAACTGTTGTGAGGCAACAACAGAACTGTTCTGATTAACAGTTTACAGGGTTGATGTGGAAGAGACTGGAACCTTCACATTTCAATTAAACACTTCTGTTGAGTTGTTCATTATTCTTCATCAGTACAGCTAGTTGTCCTCCTTGGCTTATTGGTAGTAGCATTCTTTTCCTCTTTTTCCTTACCTCTCCAGGAAGTCATAATCCCAACAGCCAACAATGAAACTAACTCTTCCTTGTGACCTCATAGACCAGCGGTGGTGAACCTTTTGCTATTGTGCATGCTGGAAGTGCTGCGTGTGCATGCACAGCAACATGTTCCTACACCCCCCTCTGTGTGTGCATGCGTGCAACCCACCCCCCAACCCTTGCTCCCAAAGGGAGACCCTTTGCCTTGGTTTGGGAGGCTCCCATGCCCTCCCCTTTGCCTCTTTGATTAGCTGTGTTTCAGCTCTGGAGTAATGCGGGAGAGGAGGTCTTGTGCGCATCCACAGGGGAGCAGGGGAGTGCTCCTCCACCCCCTGTGCGAGCTGAAACACAACTGATCAAATGATCTGACGATCAGCTGTGCTTCCAACCAAGCCAATAAAGACCACCTTAGAACTTGGGTGGGTGGGCAGGCCCACTTGAAGGCAGCACGCATGCCCGGAAGGATGGCTCTGCATGCCACTTCCAACACACATGCCATAGGTTTGCCAACATTGTCATAGTCTCCAAGTCTACATTATCTTCCTGCTTTCTCATGCTATTTCTGGCAACTGGAAAGAAATAGAACAATATGCCATTTAATTTGAAGATACATTCGGAGTACTAGACATGATATTCTTTCTCATACAGGGAAATGGAAACCTAATCACAAATTAGACCTACAAAGGAGAATCTTTATTTTGCCATTTCTCTTGAAATTCCTCTTTCTTTTTACCCATTTCCTTGTCCTCTAAATACCGCTGGACACAGGCATGTTTCTGATTAATTTTTCCTCATAGCTTTCATGCACTCATTCAGTTCAGCCATGATGAATTTAAATTAGTAAACTAATTCATATAGAATATCAAACATTGTTCAAATATTCAGGAAGTGAGGGAGCTGGAAAGAGCAAAGCAGGCTACTGTCAAAATCTCGGGAATATTCAAATGGTGTACTACAAGCAAAATTCTCTAGGAAAAGTAGAAAATGGTAGAAGAAAATTCTAATCTAACTTTCTCCATATTAGTTCTACTGTCATCATTCAGTGATGATGGTAGGTTCTTTGGACATGTAATTTACATGTCAGATTAAAAATACAAAAATGTCACAGCATATTGAATTCGGTAGATTACAGATAATTACAAAATGTTCAACATAGTCTAGCCCCAGATAGTTGAACTCTTCTCTCAAATGAAATAAATCAGTTGAGTACTTCCTACATTTCATTGCTTGGTTGTTAACTGAAGTGCAGACCTCACAGCATATTGAAAAAGGGCATTTTATTCAAAGTAGGACTTCTTTCTGCCTTTGGTCAATATGTAACCATCCCAATGTAAGAGAAATATCAGACTTTCAAAATATTTCAGGCACAGCTTAAGTCTATCAAAAATATTTGAAAATATAAGGTTTTTTGATAATGGTTCGGTATGTAAGTTGATCTGGTTCTAGGTTCATTTCTACATCTGGATCTTTTCTTCTCATTTTCCCATATCTATTAATCTGTCCTACTTTAAGAAAAAATAGCACTGTCTCTAATGTATATTTTGAATCAATTTTCTCAGAAATTTTTATGATTATATTTATCTTAGAAAAAATAATGTACATTTATTATCTTATTTCAAAATAACTACTTTAAATATAATTATTGAACCTGGAACTCAACCCCAATATAAGCCTTGGAATTTAAAGGATCTATGGAAAAGGTACTGTCAAGCCCCATTCAATTTACAAAAGCCAAATTGCCCAAGAATATTTATTTTTTAGCCCCTCAGGAAGTAATAAAAATATCTCCAATACCTTAAAATGTTCATAATCATCCTGTAGCATGTATATCATGCAATAATATCACTTTAACCCTTTAGTTTTCATCTGTGCTGTAGGATATGAACCTGTATTGTAGAATAATACCACCTCCACAATTTCTTTCTGAAAAGTCCTCATGCTTAAAGCTGAATATATGCTTATTAGGAATGAATTATTTCTCAGAGATGGAGATATTCTGATTTCGGTGTTTGCTCTGCTGCTTGCCTGATCAAAATTCTTTGCTGCAGAGGAAGACTGGATCATTATTCACACCGTAGTATGATTAGGAATGAGTCTAAGTAATTCAGCATGGAACTAAAAAAAATAGGTCCTTCCTTTGTGAGAAAGAGTGGAAGATAGAAGAATTAGCTTTCTGATCTCTTCTCTTCTACATTTTAGTGACAGCTTTATAGCAATGAGTAGTCTAGTTTATTGTGTTTATCTATAGCTAGCCAGCAATTGCCATGTTAGAAATGTTTCAAGCATCCACTTTTGTTCTAGTCCATTGTCATCAGGAATCAAGTACAGCAGAGTTCCCCAAACATTCCAGCTTTGCCGACCAGCGGAGGGAAGAGGGGATGGTTGCACGCAAGTGGCCTGCAAGTGCACATGCAGCTCCATCTGTGTGAGTGGTGTCCACGCTTGTCTGTTGCTTAGACAAATGGAGCATATGTGCATGCACTGCTGCTCACACAAAGGGCAATGCACAAGCATGCATGTGTTCACCTGCCATTTCCATGGCCCAGTTGCAAACAGCTCACATCCCAGTGTGGGCCACAGCCCAGAGGTTGGGGACTCCTAAGCTATAGTATTTAAATATTTTAGACTTCTCAGGACACTGAGGTATGATCATAACCATATATCAGGCCCTTTTTATTGGTTGGCATTTTCAGCATCCTTATTACAATAGTAAATGCAGCATGTAAAATCTGTATAGGCAAACCAATTGGTAGAATCTACAAGGATTTTCCCTGCAGGCCAGAGCTATGGAAAATGGTGAAATCACTCACTCAATAGAATGGCTTGCCTTCAGAAATTGTGGGTGCTCAAACACTGGAGAGTTTCAAAAAGAGACTGGAAAGCCATTTGCCTGAAATGGTATAGGATCTCATGCTTGAGTAGAGAATTGTATTAGATGACCTCCAAGATCCCTTCCAACTGCTCTTCTATGTTTTATGAAAAAAGGATAAAATGACACGTGGACGTTTGGTCTAGTCCAGCTGGATTGTTGCTCTTACTTGTATCAGTGTTTGATATTGTACCAAAATTATCAACTTCTGCACTGTTATAAAACAACTGGACCCATGAGCTGTCTTAAAAGATAGAGCTCAACAGCAATTTATGGGTAGTTACAGAATCTCTTGAGCCTCAGCAGAGGTAAGGTGATTTACAAAATTGTTAGTGTACACACACACATATACAGGCAGAAACATACAAGCATGCAGAGAGATGGGCACAAACAGATACACACAAACTTATTTTCATAGGAAAAGGTTCTAGCCTGAGCTCAGAATGGACATGCACAAGACTGTTCAATTTTAATCAATATGCAAATAAGAAACTGAGCTAATATATTTTATACTTGTTTTGAACTGAACAGAGTGAAAAACCTATTTGACTGGAAATGAAGTGTACTCTTAAATGTATTTCTTCTAAAGTTCAAGTTGCTTTTTCAAGGACATATGAAGACCTTCATTTTATACTTTGACAATGACCTTTAAAAGAATGCTTATTTCTTTCTCATCAGCAGATTTCATTTTTGGAACATTTTTTATATGTCTACCCATCATATGTAGATGCTTTTCATTACCTTTCTTGAAATTTAAAAGTGCCTTCTGTAAATAATCTTCTAGGAATTTCTTGCACAGAACAACCTGTGCACTAGGATATTTTTTGAACTGTATTAAAGATTAAAAACTTGGTGTTTTACTGGTTCATCAAACATCACAAAAGTTCTAAAATACAAAATTAACTCCTGGCATGATTCTAATTGCTTTTTTACTTTACATTATTTGTATTTATTTTGCTCCTACTATGAATGATTAAACAAATACCATATCCATGCTGGCAGATTGCCCTCTTTCCAGAATAGGTCACCAATGATTTCTGGAAGTGTGGATGAGATCACGTTTAGTGAACTCCAGTCACAAATGTGACCTCTATATTTTTTCAGTCCATGTTGATAGTAGCATTATCCAGTTTATATCAGCTCACAACCCATTCTTTGGTTGGCCATCTGTAGTTTCTGCTAAGCCAGCAGTTCTCAAACATTTTGGTCTCAAGACCCATTTACATTATTAAAACTGATTGAGGACCTGAAAGAGCTTTGGTTTATGTGGATAATAGTCATTATTTTTACTCTAATAGAAATAAATCTGATAATTTTTAAAATACTTAATGTATTTAATTTTGAAGATCCCCAAAAAGGGTCTTGGGGACCTCCAGGGTATCCAGACCCCACCTTGAGAATTGCTATGTTAATGAAATTCCTACATTTTGACCAGTTGTTCTACAAAATGCTAAATTTACTGGTCCTGTCCTGTACCTCTGTACATACATACATACATATGAAATGCAACCTCTGTTTCCTCAAGGATTCCAGAAAAAAGCAGGTAATTTCCTACACCATATTAATATGTTAGATCAGGCATGTCCAAAGTCCGGCCCGGGGGCCACTTGCAGCCTGTTTTCAAATTTTGAGTGGCACACCAGCCTATTCTTTCACCCTGCCCCTTTCCTCCCACCACTCCCCTCCCTGCCACGATTTTGCACACTTCGGAGTGGTTACGGAGGCAAATGGCTGGCCCCTCCCCTCCCCATGCATTCACTTCTTAACTCGCCATAACCGACGCCATCATCTTTTCCTGCCTAAATCTCTTAAGTTTCACAAATATTTGTTTTCTTTTAGCTGGTGCATTAATTCCATTTACATTAATTGATAAGAGTTTAATTAGTTGATAATAATAATAATAATTTATTAGATTTATACCCCGCCTCTCTTCACCCAGAAGGGGAACTCGAGGCGGCCAAAAAACAATACAACTAAAAACAGTCCTATACAATAAAAATTTCAAAACACATTCACTCAACCAATCATACCACTAAAGGAGGTGGGTAAACAGGTGATCAGGTCCATGCTTGATGGCAAAGCCAGGTCTTCACGGCCTTGCGTTATAAGGATTGGCGAGAAGTTTTGCTTTGTAAAAACGTATAAAAGGGATATATGAGTTCTTCCTATATTCTGTTCTATTGCTATTTCTATACCTACTATTCTATACCTACGCTACTATGATAATTACTAAGACAACACATGTTATTTTTCAATAACTACTGCAATAAAGTTTATACACTAGTTCTATTTAATACTACCGGTATACTATTGCTATTGCAATCACTCTATTACAATTGCCCACCTACAATGCCATATACTGGTTCTGCCATGCATCCACGTTTCTTTTAAACCTGCCCTGTCTTAAATCTCCTCTCTCTGAGATTTCTTCTTTTCCTATAAAGTGTCAGCTCCTTGCATCTTTTTTTTCTTTTTCACTGTGCTTCGTCTTGCTGGCCCTCTCCTCTTTCTTTTCCTCTCTTTTGGACCGCCGGGTTCTTCGGAAGGAAAAACAACTTGGTTTGTTTCCTTTGCTCTCGGCTGCAGCGTTCAAAACACACGTCTCCTTCCGCCCTTGTCTCAAGGTTGTGGCCTTATCAGCAGCTCTGCCCTCCTGGCACCGGGGACCAGATTCAAACAGGAGAGTAAAAGAAGACAGGGGGCCCACAACCTTGTTAAGTAGCCTGCTTTCCCTCCCTTGAAATAAACCATTCTGTTGTCTCTTGACAGGGTCAACAAGGCGAAACATGAAACATTCCGTTCGGTATAGATGGCACACCAGGGTTACAGAGTAGAAAACCACCAAAACATTTCTGCCTTCTTTGTCCATACTGATGAGCTAATACTAAACTAAATATAAAACTGTTTGCTGTTCTCTCAAGATCTGCAAATCAAAGGCAGCCCTTTTGCTACGCCGAATGGCATGACTGGACCCAGGCCTGCCTGCCCCCTCCTTTCTCTCTCTCTCTCTCTCTCTCTCTCTCTCTTTCTGTGTGTGTGTGTTTGTATTTTAGTCCAGCAGTCTTGGAATCAGCACAGAATGTGCTTCCTGGCAGAGATGGAAGAAGGACACTCTGGCTGTTCCTTTTGCAGATTGAATTGTCTAACAACATTTATAATCCTAATGGATCCTGGGTAGCACCATCACAGAAAAATCAAACGACAATGTCAATATAAAACTAGAACGTCAGCTTTATCTTCTAGGTTGGTTCCTTTTCCTTACCTCTCTGCTCCTCTCTCCCCTACACGTGTGCACACATACACACACACACAAACAAACAAATGGGTTTGAATGGACACATATTGAATGCAGCCCTGCAGTCTCTGCTGACTTGTTCAGCAGGTTGTCAGATCGAATCCCACCAGGCTCAAGGCTGACTCAG
>JANHGC010002878.1:73402-84043 GCA_027560395.1 Boaedon fuliginosus | reverse complement strand
AGACCAAAATAAGGGCTTGGCCTTATTTTCAGGGAAGTTTTATTATTTTGGGGTGCAATTTGGGGATGGCAGGTGGGGTGGGGTGAGGCAGGGGAGAAGCAAGACATGCATCCTACCAGCTTCCAGCTCCATGGCGTTTCTCCCCATTGGGTGCAGGAAAGCAAGTTCGGTAAAAAAACTCCTCATCAGCAGTTTGAAATTCCTTGCAAGAAGTCCTCCTATGCCCCACCCCACTCCTCTCTTGCCGTTTTAGCCAGCTCTGTGGCATGTTTCCCTATTGTGTGCCGGAAAGCAAGTTCGGGAGGAAAAACCGCCTTGTGAGTTCAAACAGCTGATGAGGGTTTTTTCCCCCAAACTTGCTTTCCTGCACCAAATGCCATGGAGCTGGAAGCTGGGTAGGATGTGCATCTCGCTTCTCCCCCGCCCCACCTGCCACCCCCAAATTGCACCCATAAAGGGTGCAGGTGGCTAACCAGAGGACAGGAAGCCTTGTGCCCCACCCCACTCCTCTCTTGCTTTCTTACCCAGCTCCATGGTGTTTCTCCCTATTGTAAGCAGGAAAGCAAGTTCGGGAAAAAAGCCTCCTCGTCAGCAGTTTGAACTCACGAAGCTTTTTTCCCCAAATTTGCTTTCTGGTACACAATAGGGGGAAACAGTATGAAGCTGGAAGCTGGGTAAGATGGCAAGAGCGGGACGGGGTGGGGAATGGCAGGCCTTCCTACCCTCTGGTTAGTCACCCGCTAAAGTGAAGGAGGAAAAAGACAGAGAAACAGAAATCAGAGATAGGATGGGGAGAAAGAAAAGAAAGGGAGAGAAGAGAAAAAGAGAAACAGAAATTAGAGGAAAGGAGGGAGAGAAATGAGAGAGAGAGAAAAAGGGAGAGAGAAAGCCCACTGCTTTGGAAGGGGAAAGCCCCCTCCCCCTCTCCCCGTGCCTGCCTGCCTGCCTGCCTGTGTCGGGAGTCTGGATGAGACGTTGGGGAGAGCTTGCTCACTTGGGAGAGAGAAAATTGAGAGAGAAGATATCAAAGATTCTGTCTTTTAGCAGGATCATCATCAACAACCATCAACAATAAAGGAACAAGCATTCAAAAAAATATGCTGCTGACTAGCATCTGGTAAAACAACCATGATTTTGTCATGGTTCTGAATAATGAACCCAATCAAATAAGGACTCTAAAGAGTCAGGCAGGCTCAAAAGACCGTGATTGAGTACATCACATCGGCACATAGAAAGGTGAAGCTCACTCTAAATATTTCCCATGCTTTGGGATAGTTAAAAGAATAGAAACTTCCCACCCCCTTCAGGTGTCTTAGGTCATGTTAACCAATCAGTTCAGCAGAGCTTTCCCCTTGGTCTTAGAAGATGTTTGTTGCCATGACCTTAGCTCTCACGCTAAGTTTGGTTGATGTTTTGTCTAGCAAGTTAAGGCACCACATTCCAATACCTTCTGACTTCTCCATGTCTTTCCAAGAGTAGCAACTGAGAAACAAAATGAAAGTAAGCATGGCCAAAGTCATTTTGAGGATTGACAATTGAAATTGTTCAAGGGTGAACAACTTCTGTGGACACTGTGGATCAGGCTCAAATCCATCTACTTTGGACACATTATGCAAAGACCTAACTCTCTAGAGAAGGTTCTAATTCTGGGAATGATGAAAGGAATGAGAAGAAGACAACGTGGAGTAAGATGGGTGAAGTCAGTTACAGTGGTGATGAGTATTATTGGAGGATCTGAAAGACCTAGTTAGGGATGGGATGGGATTGTATTGTATTGTATAGTATTATTATCTACATATATATATAAAAGTGTGTGTGTGTGTTCTGTTGAATGGCTCGACCAATTTCAACCAAACTTGTTACACAGGTAACTTATTCTCCAGGAACAAACACTGTGGGGGTAAGATACCCCTAACACCTGTTGGGGAGAGGGGCTGTGTTGCCTAACAAGGGGCATGAGAGAGCAGCTTGATGCCAGGCTTCACAGTACTCCACAAGAGGCATGAGAGGGCAACGTGATGCTGGGCTTCACAGCAGCATGACGCCCAATGAAACAATAACATAGAGCTACTAACAGCGTGACACATAGAGCTACTAATAGCATCAGCCCTGACTATAGCTGGGCAAACTCAGGTTATTGGCTAGTATTATATTATATATAACGTATGTTCCAATTAACCACAGGGAACAATGCATACATAAGTTCTAAAACATGTCCATTATGTATAGAATATCTATGAACATTTATTTTCATAAATTTATTTTCATATTTATTTTCATATTAATGTTCATAATATCTATGAACCTTTTATTTTTTTCCACTGTGTTCTTCAGAAGTATTTTAAGAACCTATTTGGGTGTACATGTGTTAGAGAGAATGGTTTAACAAGCACATGGTGGCAATTAGCAAAATATAAAATTTAGTATTAATGTACATGCTAAATTAATCTGAGGGTGGTTTAGAAATATGAAATACAGATAAATAAAAATGTGTAGCTGTGAGGTGTTAACCATCCTGTTATTATAGAGATAAGTGTCTTAGAAAATTTTGTATTTTTAAAATATATGTTGCAGATTAAGAATAGACTTAAGTTTCCAAAGCCAGAAACTTGGAAATGTCACGCATTGTGCTAAAAAAGAGAAACAACTGCAGGTTTATGAAGTTGTTATACTAATTACTCTATTCTTTCTGCATACAGTTTATATCTGGAAATGTAATTACCTAAGGGAATATATGTTTGTGCACACTCTAAAATGCTCATTCTAAGATCCTAAAAGTGGATTTTATAAACCACTATTTTCTTGTGCGTTACTTAAAACTATATCAGATTTCAGCCTATTTATTAAATATAATTTTCTTCTGTCCTAATAAAGACTCTTAATAGTGTTCAGTCAGGTTCAGATTTACTGGATATCCAGCATCGCTCTAGACATCTCTTCTGGCACTTCATCTCCCAGAGCCCGTCAGTAAACCAAGGGAATCAGGAAGCTCCCAAGCTTCTTCTGAAACCCAGTTAGGTCCATGAGGAGCCTGGGGCAGAACCACTTAATTAATTCTTTCTCCCTGCAGTGGGGTGTGGTCGTCAGGAAATCCAGTCTTAAATGGGAGTGATCTGACCATAACAAAGGTTGGATGGCTAAGTCCCCCAATTCCAAATCACGGTGCCAATGCTCTGAGATAAACACTAAGTCGAGTGTGTGTCCCACTCTATGCATCGGGTGCTGAACTACCTGGGTCAGGTCCATGATTGCCATGGAGGCCATGAACTCCTGGAGCGCATCTGAAATCTCGCCAAGGGATGGGAGGTTGAAGTCCCCAAGCACTATCAGCCTGGGAAATCAACCGCCAGGCCTGGCTACCACTTCGAGCAGTGCAGGCAGAGCTGTTGTCACGTAGCTGGGAGGCAGGTACATAAGCAACAAACCCAGCTGAACCCCTAGGTCCAACCTCAACTCACACCCAACAATTTCTGGAGCAGCGACACCTCCCCATGTGGATGTAAATCCTGATAAATAATGGCACCCCTCTGGCTGCCCTGGGGTCATGGCTGATGAAAAACCTGAAACCCGGTGGGACATATCTCAGTGAGAGGGACACCCCCCTTCTGCCCCCAGTCAGGTCTCGGTGATACATGCCAGGACATCTAGTCGCTGATCTTCTGCAACCACACTGGCCCCACATAGGCAAGCCGAGTCTCCCCGTTGGGCTAAAAACCCCAGGGGTGCCAGGCAGGGGGATCCTGCCAAGTTCTCTTCTCCAGCTGGAGCCACAAAAGTCATCGCTAGGAGCCGAACCATCCAGCAGCTGCTGGCAGCACGGCCATGTGCCATCTGAAGCTCCACATCTCCGGCAGCCACAGACAAGCCGGTTGCTGCCCACTCTCTCTTCCTTCAGTGGCAAAAAATGCAGGGAACCCAACAAGCCAGCGAGGACAGCAAGCTCAATCCCCACGCCACCAGGTCCAAGGTACCCTCAAGCAGACCCCCCGCAGACCCCCCCCCAGCTTATTATAATTCTTTAATCAAGGAGGAATTATAGCTGTTATAAAAAATGTAAAAGACAACTGAGAAACAAGGTAAACCAGTAAAATAATATTTAAAGGGAATCCACTAAAATAAGACTGAGTAAATGCTGCACAATTGTGTCTTCCCAGGTCTGCAGACATAAAGATTCATTCATATTGAGGCCTCCCTTCATTCATATTGAGGCATATATATATATACATGCATACATCCATATGTAAGCTTCTGATTGTTGCATGGTTTTATGGCTAAAGCGTTGCATTACATAGAGCATCCAGTTTGTACAGTAGAATTATCCCTGGTAATTTTATTTTACATTCATTTCTTCCATTTGTAAATATGTGTGAAATAGTTACAATAGAAAACTGAACATTCAGCAGAATGCATAATTAAAGAACATGGAAAGAACCTTCAGCTTAAAAAGAGGACAGTCAGTTCTGACAAAGGTTAAATAACAAAACAGAAGTGAGGAACATCCACAATTTGGGAAGATGTTAGAGGTAATTCCTCAGAATTACAAGAGAAGGAATCAAAATGTATAATTATATGGCACAAAGCTAGCAGGAATAGCCAATACTCCAGAAGATAGACTTAAAATACAGAAGGATCTTGACAATGGTGAAAAAAGTAATTTAGGCAAGAAAAAGAAAATGCACAGGTACAGTATATGTGGTACCTTGCTCAACAGTAGTAATGTGAGAGGGATCTTGGAGTCCTAGTGGACAATCATTTAAACATGAGCTAGCAGTGTGCTGTAGTTGCCAAAAAAGCCAACACAGTTCTAGGCTACACAAACAGAAGGATATAATCAAGATCACGTGAAGTGTTAATACCACTTTATAATGCCTTGGTAAGGCCACACTTGGAATGCTGCATCCAGTTTTGGTGTCCATGATGTAAAAAAGTTGTTGAGACTCTAGAAAGAGTGCAGAGAAGAGCAACAAAGATGATTAGGGGAGTGGAGGCTAAAACATGTTAAGAACGGTAGGTCTTTACTGGGACTGGGTATGTCTAATTTGATGAAAAGAAGGACTAGGGGTGACATGATAGCAGTGTTCCAATATCTCAGGGACTGCCACAAAGAAGAGAGAGTCAAACTATTCTATTCTAAGTACGTAAATAGTTTAAATTAAGAGAAATGTTATTAATAGTTATCTACAAGACAACTAGAAATTTTGTTATGGGTATCCTGCTCTATTGGATGCAGGCAATATATGAGGACACAACATCTCTTGCTAAATTCAGATTCAGTTCTATTATTCTAAAGTTACCGGTATGACTAGTAAAACATAAATATGTATTTGTTGTCGCACATAGCTTTATCCAGTAGTCATTTGACCAATAGCAACAGTGATACCCTAAACTGTAAGTCTAAGAGTAACTTGTTGGAGAAAACCCAACTCACAGGATAGTGTCAGATCAAACATAAAATACTTTGCAATAATTCTTGAGGAAGAATCCTATGGGTTGAATTCACAGGTAATTGAATTCAATATATTTCTTCAATATTTGAGACAATTTTATGGAATGAAATCTGTTTGTTGTGCATGTCTTGCCTTTTTATTTCTACTGTTCTTTGCAGTTCATTAAAAAAAAATCTTGACTGCACAGCTAATTAAATGATTCCCACTGCACAGGATGTACATTTTGTTTCATCTGGGATGCTCAAAAGAACAGAAGGGAAATTGGCTATTTGACTTCCACACGCTTTCTTGAATCTCTTCATAACTTAAAAAAAGGAATATAAGTTGAAAATATAGCTCCAGGTACAATTGTCCCAAAGCAACTTGGATTAAGCATTAGAGCAACACAGTGCTTTGGATTTGATAGATTTGACAAAAAGGGGCTTCCAGACCCACATTCAATCTGCAGAACTTTAATAAAGCTTTGGGATCCTGAGAAAAGCTCTGGATGCTTTAAAAAGTTGTGGCAGATGCAGTATGCATTGAACTGAATCTGAAGCACTAGGCAAGGCAATCTTTATTTATTTTTAGGATTTCTACTAATAAACTAAGTTATAGCCTGGTGCTTCTTTAGTGAACATCAAGCTGAAAAAAAAAGCCAGCTATTTTTGAAAAGATATAACAACATTGTCAAATGGACATTGCTTCATAAGCAGTGCAAAAACCAAAACAGTATACAGTATAAGCATATTTGTACTTATTATTCTTTATTCTAAATTTAGTCCTCATTCAGTTAGAATCCAGGTAAGACAACCCTTCTATAGTCACAGCTACTGTATCTACAAAATAGCATCTTTTATAGATAGCAGCTAGGTATAAAATATCATCTTGGTAATTTCAGCTGTGTTTTCTTACTAACACCCCAGACAAAATTTCTCACAAGTGCTAAAAGTATGATCACTGCATCACTGCAATTTATTTAAACAATTAAATGATTTTTATAGTCACCCATTTCATAGCAATCACTCTGATTACTAATTATTAGGTTTCCATAGCATGTCAATGATTCCAGATGGTGTTTGGAATATCTATGTACAATACAAGCTTTGTATTACACAGCCCCTTTTAAAATATTTTATGAACATATGTCTAATTCCTATTGTGTACCTGTACATATATGCATACTGCACACCAATACATACACACAAAGGCCTAGTAAGATGAAAATGTCCTTATTTCCCCATCACATCTAGAAAAAAATAGTCAAGCTGCAATCAAAAATAAAGGAACAAACCATGAATTAACTGAAATTATTTGTGTATACTACTGAAGTACATCAGTGAAACGGGATAATTTTGAATTTCTATTAAAGAAAATGTAGTCATGCCTCATTACAAAGACTGAGGTCTAAATAAGTAAGTATCAAGAGAATTATTTTAATTATGCTTTTGTATGATCTGGCAACCTCTTTGCTAAGATTATCACTGTAGCAGATTGCATCCAGGTCAATGGTATATTAATGTTTTCCAATCTAGCATGCAAGAGGCAAACTGACTTTCATAGACCACCTGATGTCACTTTGCCCAAGAGTCACTCATTGACATGACAAGGGAATTTATGAGTCATTGCATCTCATCTAAAGTGAAGACCCTACTGACTGCATAACACACGAAACAGCTCCAAGGCTCAATACGGTTGAATGCAGGCAAGCTATTTTGCCCAGATGAGAAGTTCCTGTCAGAG
Source organism: Boaedon fuliginosus (assembly GCA_027560395.1). Lineage (NCBI taxonomy): Eukaryota > Metazoa > Chordata > Lepidosauria > Squamata > Lamprophiidae > Boaedon > Boaedon fuliginosus. Next base: position 76,874 of record JANHGC010002878.1, on the reverse strand, counting down.
AGGTTGCTCCTATTTCTAATGAACTGTTTAAAATGAACTTTTCTGATTCACTTTTCTAGAAAGCAGAGACAAGAGACAGCCATCCATGAGATGATCCAGAACTATTTTTATGTGTAATACAAACTAGGACAGGGCTGTCAAATTTGCCGCCTGCTTCATCACGTGGTGGCCACACCCATCCCCAGTTTAGTGAAGGGGGGGAAGTCCTGATACGTCACATGATGCCGCCGTGACAATGCGAGTTTGACACCCCTGAACTAGGATAAAACCTTACGTATCTTGCTTAAATTTTGGAAAGAAATATTTCCCATTTCCTAAAATTGCAAAAATAAAATTGCTCTTCTAGGAGAAGAAATATTGAAGGATTTATTAATTCAATAGTGGATCTAGATCTCCATAAAAAAAAAATCTTGACCTTTTTTTTTTAAAAAAGTCTAACTATAATTATATATTACGGATTAAAGCTAGGTAATAAAACCTTAAAAAACTAGGTATTAGCTAGGTAATAGAACCTTAAAAAACTAGGTATTTTATAAAAGCTGCAGTCATTTACTGCCTCATGTTGTATTTCATTCATTCATTCATTCATTCATTAAATTTATGGGCTGCCCAACTCCTGTAGGACTCTGTGCGGCTTACAACTGTTAAAAACAATATACAAAATTACCACAATTAAAAATTTAAAAGAGTCCATAAACAATAATAAATGATTTGAAAATGTAAATAACTTTCCCATATTCCAGACCAAGTATGACAGAGAGTTCCCCTGGCTTGCAAAATCACAGATTAAGGAACTTTAAGCAATTATCAATTATCAGGAATCTGTTTATGATTCTGAGCGGCATTTTAGTTTACCCATAATGGAAACCATTATTCTAAAGAGTTATTCAGAGATGAAGTTTTAGTTAAGTAGACTTAAAGTTATTTTTGATTATTTAACTACAACTGTATAGATAATCTTGATTGTCATTTTTTTTCCTGTGGGCACTGTTGCACACATTAAAAATGACATTCTGTTGCTTGCTCTCAAAAGTGTACACATATATAACACACCTATAGATATGCTATACGTATTTGACCTGCTTGGAAATATTCATATCCCACTGCCCTAAATATTGTAATATGTTCAATTTTTTTAATGTTAAAAAATGTCATCTGCCCCATTTGGCTCAGAAATATGACCCCCCCCCCCATTTAAGGTTGCAGGTTGCAGGGGACTTAGATTTGTATATGAAATAAACAAGAAACATTTTTTTCTCTCATGCATGTCTTATAATCAAATTATATAGACATCATTGTTGTTGTGAACCATATTATAAAAGAACAAAGAACAAGGAGAAGTAGAATAAGGCTATCTAGATCAAGGGCAGGAGGAATCATAAAACTTGCATCCTGAAATATCACTATAGCAACATTTAAACCATGCACAGAAAACGATGCGGATTTCTATACTTGCTTCCTTGGATACCAGATACAAATGACCTCTCTCTGGCTTGGTTTGTGGTGCTTCATATGTGTACTTAAAGCAAAATATGTTATTTTCTTTACCTGTAATAATATTCTTCCTCTCTGATTTTATCAATGTAACTAGTGTCTTATATTCTATATTTACTACTTCATAGTTATCCACAAAAAAGTTAAAGCCAACATGCGGACATCATTGCTAGAGAGTTGAAAAAATAGCTTAGAAATGTTCCAATAAGAAGCTGAATCTTTCTATTCTATTGAAAAATTACAATTCTTATGCAATCCCAAATTTGAAACTCTACTAGTTAATTGATTTTAAATAGTGTTTTGCAAATCTTTGACTCATCAAAAAAGTCAATAGTTACATATTATTGCATTTCTTTCAGAAGATTGTTTATATCATAAACTAGCATGACTTCCCTCAGTCTCTTGTCAAATGAAATAAATCCTGATTAAACAGTAGCTGTCCACATGAAAGCATTTATTGTTATAAATCATGGTTTGCACAACTTTACAGTATCAGGATTCCTATGACTAGAAAATAAGCAATACTATCAATTAATGGCTCCATTATTATCATCATCCCTTTATCTATTATTCTTTTTCTGCTTTATAGGGTTTTTTAATGATTTTGAATAATTTAATAGTTTTAGATTTATTGTTTTAGTTTTGTTGAACACATCCAGAGTCACTTGTTTGTATGATGGACACGATAAGTAAATCAGTTATTTTATGGAATAAGATACTCAGTATCTCTTTGACAAAAAAGTATTCACTCTAAAATTACCATACAAAATGTTTCTACTTTTTAATATTTTTATTAATTTTACAAAACTTTCAATAACTAAGAGAACATTATAGACACATTAAGCCTTCCTAGCCATACTTGGTTAAGAGAGAAGTTATTGAGAACTTTTTCATAACTTTCTGCAACTCACTTTATATTTTGAAATAGGAAGAAGGGATGCCCTGATGAAAATCATGTTTGCTTGACATCCTAATAATAACCACAACCTAATAATCCACATTCATAGCAGCATATTGTATTATTATACATACATATTCCTTTACTACTGTCATTTCTTACATCATTAAACTACGAGGCCAGCCTTTGCTTCATCTTATCAATGTAATCACAATTTCTTCCAATACCATAAAGTATCAAAACATAGATATTTAAATAATATTAGCTAACAAAATAGAAAAGAGAGATGGGGGAGAAGAAAAGGAGAGGAATAGAGACTTTGCAATGCATCGTCTCTACTGTTCTAACATGATTCTTTTAAAGGCTACATTTGACTCTATAGGGATTCATATATCTAAGCATTATGAAACTGTTTTCTCTGCAATAAGTATTTTGAATCATGAACCATTCCGACTATTGAGAATAATTTTCTTTTTTTGATTAGCTAATATGCAGACCTCTTAAAGCCATAAATGCTAAATGAAACAAACCTTTAGCAGCCCATGCTTCTTTCCTTTTCCTAGCAATTCATGCATTTTATACCCAAAATTGTTCTCTATTCAGAAAGTCCTGGCTGTCACTTCCTAGCTGTCTGATGGTAATTACAGAATTGCTTACCCTTTTATCCTGAAAAAAAAAATTGGAAGGCATCTTGGCTAATTATCAGATGCTGATGAATGTTGCACTTATATTCTGACACAAGCAATGAAAACAGTTAACCAGATGAAATGCTTTTCCCCACCACAATGGAAACAACACCACACATTCAAAATAGGACATAAAACAAAAACAAAAATTCTTGAGGATATTTTCAATTCTACTGGTATTACCTATAAACAGCACTGGTGTGCATTTCTGAATGACAAAATCACAACAGAAGAGAATGCCGAGTTCCAATCTGAACCACGTCCACATGTTTTTTAGCTCTCATGCCAAGCAAGTTTAGCATCTCTGAAAGTCCACATCCACCATCACCACTCCACGCAACAGTGAGATTGAGCTAAAGATTTTTCCCCTCCCCCCAACCCCCCGCCCCTGGAC
>JANHGC010002878.1:13923-28524 GCA_027560395.1 Boaedon fuliginosus | reverse complement strand
CTTCTTCTTCTTCTTCTTCTTCTTCTTCTTCTTCTTCTTCTTCTTCTTCTCCTTCTCCTTCTCCTTCTCCTTCTCCTACTCCTCCCAAGTACTGTAATCAAGCTATATAGACCCATCTTATACAAATATATATTTTATTTTTGTTTCCTAGGAAAAGACTGTGCACATGTCTCATGTTAAATTTCATTTTATTACTTTTGGCTCATTTCTTCAAACTATCGCGATCATCTGAATTTCTATCTTCACTCGGTATCTTACCTATGTCTCTTGCTGTAATCTGCATTCCCCCCAATGTTTTATCCAAATCATTAATGTCATTAATAACTCTTACGATACTCTGCTAGATAGCTCTCTCCAGTTTGCTAGACTGCATTCATGAACATTGATTGAGAACAGTTTTTTGGGGCAGTCACCCATAAATTATTGTGCCACACTTAAGTAGCTAGATATCAGCATATTTGGGGATGCTTTTATGAGGTTACCATTTACTATGTCTACCACATTAAAAAGGGTTTTGTTGAGGAGGGGTACCTTTGAGTGAGTGTTAATTCCTGGCAACTGTCTAGACAAGTCCTTGAAGTATTCTTGGCAAGATTTTGGGAATGGTTTGCCATTGTCTATTTCTTAGGGCTGAAAGAGAGGGACTTGGCCAAGGTCATCCACTTGGCTTCCAGCATAAGGTAGGACTAGAACTCTTGCCCGGTACCTTTTTCACCAAACTGGCCATCATTTAAGAAAAGTTAGTTATTTTTTTGGAAGAAAAAAACGAGCCCTGTCTATTTCTGTTGAAGAGTTTTTTTTGGAACTGATAAATTCACATCCTTTCTCAACAGCTAAAGTGTGGCCACTTACTGTGCTCATCCCTTTATCTTTTCCTTTGAGAACTATTATGAGCTTTATATCCCAAGTTGTTTTTCAGCAGGAAGACAAATAGACCATAAACATTGCAGGTCACAGTTGCAGACACTTGTCCATTAATCTCACTTCTTCTTTGTGGAGTAGAATTCTAGAAGATGTTTTTCCTCCCCTTCTTGTTGTTCTTTTCTTCGGCTATTGTATTAGCCAATGGCAAACCCTTGACTAAAGAGAAAAATTATTTAGAAATTCTTCTTAAATTTCCCCAGCCAACTCCTATTAGTGTTCTATGTTTGATCTCTCGGTGAGTCACTTTCTAGAACCAGGCTGACTTATATTCCTTTTTACAAATATACAGTTGCAGGGGGCTACTTTATGGTTTTTAATAACATTTGTTAGTTGGAAAATTTGCTACTGGAGTCCTGATTTCTTGCCACCATGACAAATAATGGGTTTTCTCCTACAGCATCAAGGATATTGTAGCATTAAGTGAATAGATGCCATAAAATTGCAAACAAACAAAAAAACTTGGTTTGATAATAGTATCATGAAAAATATCTTGGAATAGGAGTTGATTTCAAACTGAATAGCTGATTACAAACTGAATATGAATCAGATATGATATGGTTGCAAAGTATGCAAATGGAATTACAGGGTGCATCAACATAAGCATAATTTCCATATTTTCACAAGAAGCAACCATTCCTCTCTGTTTTAGTCACACTCAAAATTTGAATACATTCATATAATGGCAGAAGGTGGAAAATGATCAGGGAACCAGACACAAAGTTCACTGAACAGAGATTGAAGGACCTGGCCATTTTGAAAAATGATTATTTAGGTGGATATGATAACATTCTTTCAGTATTTTAAAGGAAATTGTGTTGAAGGAAGTAAAGGCCTCCCTTTTATATGAGTGCAGAGCATTGAATAATGGTTTAAAATTAGAGAAAAACAAATCCTGACTGATTTTTTTTAACTTAACAGGTTTGAATAATGAAACTAAATACCAGAGAAGTGGTGGGCTCTCATCACTGGGAAAGTTTAATTGACTGATGATGTAATCTACTTTGGTAATGAAACATCTTCAAGAAAACAACCAAACTCCAGGAGCACCGAGGACACTACTGTGTTTAACATGGATTCCTGAATTTAACAAGGGTTGGACTACTAAATAACTCTTTCCAATTCAAATTAATCTAGAATTTTGAAATGAATCAGAGCAACTTTAAAACTGAAACATTTACCTTGCATGCATGTGTCACTTGAGGTAACTGCAGGATTTTAATTTCCTCATTCATTTGCTTTCTCCTTGTGTCCTCAAAGACAAGCAAAAAAAAAAGGTTGGAGAATGCAAAGGGGTAGCAAAAACTCCATCCATAATTAGTATGGCAAAGATTTTACACTGTGTATTAGGTAGAAATAATCAGTGACGATAGATGCTGTAGAAGATGTAACCTTCACCAGCTCTTAGAACAAGCATTGTTTCTTCTCTAATTTTGAAAATGCTTTGTCAATGCAGAGTGTGGAAATCTGAAATACTTTTATCAAACCATCTCAGCATTTAGTTTTAGTGAGCTGTTTTTTTTTCTTTCAGTTTAGCAGTATGTATTTTGTAATTGTTTGCTTTCAAAAACTTTGTTCATATCATATCTTTGTAAATTGTTCTACCACCCAATGGCCTATTGAGTGCCAATAGGTTCTTTTAGAGTTCCTGACAATAAACATACTAAACTCAAAAGTTTATTAAAATAATATCAAGATAATGTATAACTAAATATCCTATATGCAGATAGGAACTCCAAGAGTGACTGTAGATGGACCTCTTCCTTGTGACAGTTGCAACATAGCAGACTTTTGATATGGTCTACATTGAAGTTACTAATCTCACATAGGCTTCTTTGGCTAAATGCTTTTTTGATAGCTAGAAACAGTGATCTAAATTGGTACCTGGAGGTGCCTGCTCAGAACTTTCTGGCAAAAACATCTTTTCTTGGCAACTATCAACTCATATTCCCCTTTGAAGAGTTATACACCTACTCTTGTTTAGTGACCAAGTTTCATTCCAACAATAAACTTATTAAGTGGACAGAGGGAGAGAGAAAGAGAGGAGACAGATGGAGATGCTGTGAAGAACAATGGTTGCTGCTGTCTCCTTCAGATATTTTCTGGTACAGCTATGCCAACATTACTCTCGCCTGGTGTGCATTATTGTTAGGCTTACAAAATTTGGTCATAAATGCACATGTTGGCTGTAAAATTGTGTTTTATGCTTGCATTTGCAAATAGTTACTGGCCAAGATGATTGCTCAAAGAGCAGTACTGTATATCTGTTCATTGCAGTGATATGTTTGAGATAAATAACATAGGTTTAGGAAGGCATTTGCACATGTATATCAGTACAAGATAAGGTTATTAGAAACTATATAAAAGTAATATGGAGTACAAGATCAAACAAATAATGCAATATTAGGTAATAAAATACCAGGGAAACGTTTGTTATACCACTCGGCAATCTTCCACATGAACACTACATAACTTCATCATTAATGTGTTATTTCCTTTTATTTATTTATTTATTTATTTATTTTATTGTATTTATACCCTGCCTCTCTTCCCTGATCAAGGAAAATTTTCAGTACTTCCTTCCTAAAGGACATGTAATAGTTTGTTCTGATCATTGAATTATTCCACCATGAAACTATTGATAAATGTCCCTGACTGTGTCTTTGAATGGAAATAACACACAAAAACACACACACCAGGATAGATATAGACTCCCCCCCCATTCAATTGTGTCCAGTTTCTGGAGATAATTTAATGCAATTTTGTTGAGAAGGTTTTCAGAAGTGGTTTGCTATTAATTCTTTCTAGAGTTGAGAATGTGATTAGCCCAAGATCATTTAGCTGGGTTTGTGACTAAGGAGAGATTAGAATTCATAGTTTGTCTATTTCTAGCTTGATGCCTTAACCACTACACCAAACTGGTTTTCTTAAATACAATACAAATGTGAATGAAGGAAAATATATGTGTTCTGGGATAATGTTGCAGGATCTAGTCTGGGTTAGTCATCAGGACTGGAGGTTTAGTCTTCTGAGTTTTCTGACTTGTGCTGGAGCCCATCCTCAGGAAATGGACCTTAATATTCTGGTCAGAGAGAAGTTCCCTAAGGGTGGGGTTCTAGCACAAGTCCGAAATCTCAGAGGACTAAATCTCTGGTCCTGGTGACCAACCCAGACTGGACCCTGCAACAATACAAATGTTCTGGATATTATTTGATGTAATAACCTTAAAACTCTATCCCTTACATGCTAATTATTACCTAAAGGTCTGACAAGTGCAATGCTTACAGAATGTTTGCAGATTCCAAGCTGATCATAGCTCTCTTAATTTGGTATACGAATACCATGTTTGTGAAAATGTTCATAAATGAAACATTAGGAGATTATTTATTCTTTAAAGTATCATATTAAGTGTTTGTAGGATGCATAAATTCCATAGCAGAAAACTAACGCTACCCATTTTTCCTGGAGTTAGAAAGCCAGCATTATCCAACATAATTTTTTTCTGTTCAAAACCCATGAAATTCTTTCACTGAGATTTGTGATTTGAAATGTGTATTTTATTGCTGAAAATAAAATAGTTAGCTGTAATAAAAAATATAATATTTAAACAATGTAGTTTTACCTTGTAAATTTGCCCCACTGTTATTTTTTAAAGAAAATGTGATTATGACTACACTGTGAAAAGAAAAGAAAAATATCAGCATGTTATCTTTTTGAAGAGGCCCCTTAACCTAATGAAAGGATACCTAGAAACCCTATTATTATATCATTTTATGTTAAAACAAATCTAAATTGATTATTTTAAATGACCCTGCTGGAAAACAGTCTTTGCACTATTATATGTAATTCTCAACTTAGCAACTATTTGAAGTATCATGCTGAAAAAAAGTGACTTATGACCAGTCCTCACAATTACGGACAGTACAATGTCCCCACAGTCATTGATTAAAATTTGATCATCTAGTCACTAGCATGTATTGCAGTATTCTGAAAGCATGTGATTACTATTTGTATCCTTCTCAGATGGGTTCTAACAAGCAGTATACATTTAATGACCACAATAATAATATAGGTTATAAAATCAGATCTCACTCAATTAACAATGATCTCAATTGGTGACAGAAGTTCTGATTCCAATTGCGGTCATAAGTCATTTAATTATAAGTGTGATTAATGCAAATAGTGTTTTTATCAAAACAACACACACACACATGCACACACATACAGACACTCATATACTGTGTACATATATATACACACATAAATTATCCATATATAAATCATCATTCTTAGGATCATTTATATGTGAATAAGAGTCATGGTAGCACAGTGGCTAGAATGCAGTATTACTGATTAACTGCCCACTGCCAGAAGTTCAGTCCTGACTGGACTCAGCCTTCCATTCTTCCAAGGTCAGTAAAATGAGGACACACATTTTTGGGAGAAATATGCTGACTTTGTGAACCACTTAGAGAGTGCTTTAAAGCACTATGAAACATAATATAAGTCTAAGTGCTATTGCTATTGTTATCTTGTGAAAATATAGCACAGTTCTACAATATCACATCAAAGCAATGTGATCTTCTATCATACATGATCTGTTTTAAGGAATATCATATCTGATGAGATAGACGTGTAGTCACATTTTAGCAAGTTCTGTGGAACATGATGTTGAAGATACTGTTTACAGGTTTTGGCAGAAGAGTCACATCATAGTAAATGTGTGAGAGAATTCATTTGTGTGGTCAAATTGACTGGTCCCAGGATGGACATGATGGCAAAGAAATCAATGGAAGGTTTAACCTGGCATAAAAAGAGTGAAACCTCAGATGGAAGAATGAACTATACAAAAAAACCATGGCAGATGGGGAAAGTGAGAATGTTGTCTTTGTGGTGCATCACACAAGAACTATGCAGAAAGTTGACTGGTAAGATCAATAAGGTGAGACATACTACACACATTTGTCAATAATTCAACCAATTCCCTTCTCATCTCTCCATGAGAAACTGAAAGGGGAGGAAGAGGGAGAAAGGGGTGGGGGGAATTGGTAGCTTAGTAATAGAGGGTGTAATTATTAACAAAAAACCCTGAGAAAAAAGCTGGGAGAAACTAACACTTCTCTGCATTGATGTTTCTACTTGCTGCAACAGTTGATACAGTAAAAGAATCATAAAAGCATCCACTGTCCCTGTTTCTGGGATAGAATTGCTCTCCTTAATGATAAAAGCACATCCAGCCACCAAAGTCATCCTGTGGTAGTGCTAAACAAGCCATATTACACTTGCCTTTCAGCAATTGTACTCAATCCTAGTTTATTTCTTAGCTCAATTCAAGCTTCTGGCAATTACTGATAATGCATAAGATGACTTAAGGCCCATCATCTTGCTTAGAAGCCTACATACTGTATAGTGTACATTCTTTAAAGTTTCACTCTAGATTTTCACTATAAGAAATATGAGAACAGGAAATAGGAGAATAGGAAAAAAGTATGCATGTCATTCCTAAGTAAATTATAGATCAGTGGCATCACATGATGTATCTGGAGTTTCCCACCCTTTGCTAAACTGGGCATGGGCGTAGCCAATGCATTATACATCCAGTCCATGGGCCCTGATGAACATTAAATTTTTCTAACATATTTCAATCAAACTTGACGAGTTCAGGTTTTTCTAGGTCCCTGAAAATTGATCCATGTGTAGCTATGCACACAATCAAATATTACAATTTCCAGAACCGAAACAAAAATAATTGGAAAAAAAATCAGAACTGATGCCACTTTGCACATTTCCTAATAGTGATGGTTGAAGAACACCTTCAAAGTGTGTATTTTTATGTTACTCTGCCAGTGGCCTAGAATTCCACAGAAAACACTTTGGGTCTTTTTCAATTAATGTCTGGGCTCTGTCTTATTATCTGGGCTGATAATCTGGGCTGCACTGTAGCACTGCTGTTGGTTTGCATTTATATATGTCTTCTTAATAATGCCATTGATGCTGCTAGATCAACAAACAACAACATTCTTCCTTTAAACTCTCAGTATAACACAACCTTTTCTCTCTAGTACCTGAACAGTTGTATCCACTATCATCATATACTGAGGCTCCCTAAAGAGCTGGACACATTCAGGAACGTATCTGGGTGGTTAGCTAGAACTGCACAAAAGGACTAGATCGCTCATCTAGAAGAACCACAAGTTGTTTAACTCTATGGCCCCTTCCAGTTGAATGCAAAGCTGAAATAGTTTCCCATTCTATCCCATCAACTCCAAAGATATCTGGAAGCTGGCATTCATTGAGTATACAAAGAAAGGAAAGAGGAAAATCCTAAGTATTGATTGTGGTTCAGCTCTCATGACTCCATTATGGTTTATTGTATGTGTGCTTGCTTTTTGTTGTTTCATTTCTTTTAACATTATTCAGTTTGGGTTATGAAAGATGGTTGTGTAAGTGAGAAGCATAGGAGGAAACTTAGAGATGATGAATAGAAAGTGGCAGTCACACCTGGCCCATTCCTCTGGCAGCACTATGATTGGTGGACTTTCCCCCCAGTGGTTGGCAATGTGCAGAAAATGGAAAGCAGCAGACCCAGAAGAATCAATGCACCACTTTGCCTGTCATGTGTTGCACCAACAATATCATTCAACAGTGAATCAGAACAGACGCAATAGAGGCTGGATGGCAATCAGTAAGGGGGAAGCAGATTCCATGCCAGGATAATTTCTCCCAAGTCAAAAGTTGGTGGATGATAGTTGCATACATCAGAGAGGAAGAAACCTTCTGCTGTGAAGCTACTACTGCTGTGAAGTTTCCTTCTATTGTAAAGCTATTACTACTAACCACAACATGTTTGTTCTTCGACAACAAAAGGTTGCTTTTACTCCTGCACTGTCTTCTCTGCAGAGATTTTCTTTCTGTCTATTCTCTGTAACCTCCTCAGCCTTTATTTCCTTTTCAAACAACTGTCTTCAGTACCTATCCTCAGTCTCCTCAATCTAACCTTAGTGGCAAGAAATAAGAAACTTTCCTGTACATCAATTGCCTTGTGAATATAGTGGAAATAGAAGGAACATCCTCTAGTACTTTTACATTACAGATTCACACTTTACTCCATTCAACCCCGATTTTGTTCTACAAATGTCAGTCAAAAGAAAAAATGGGGGGGGGGGGAAACAAACAAAAAACCCACTATTATTGTGCTAAAAGTTGAACAATAAGAATATTTGGTGACCATTAAAAGATATGGAAGATGAAAGATATTTGGCGTTGACATTTTTATAACAGTGTTCATCATGGATTTGAACCACAGAGATTAAACAGTTTAATAGCTTGATGCTGGAGATAGATATTTGGCATATGGGGGAGTTGATAAAGTTATTAACTTCAGACTTAACTGAAAAAAAATGCTAACAATCCTAGTCATCACAATAAAAAAGAAGTGATCTCATAAAAGATTTCAGTTAGGAGACATAGTTTCTTGAAGCTGGAGTTTATTCTTACATTATTCTCCTGGTGGAAGTCACTTTCATTTCCATTGAATTGTACATACTATAAGAGTTTGAGAATAGCCCATTTTTGCAGTAGAGTAACATGGCTGCTTCTGGACTTCAGCACAAATATTCAAGTAATAAAAATATTCTATTCTGAATACCTCCACTCCTGGTTTCAATCACACAGTTATTGTCTCTCCTAAGCAATTGTATATGTCCCCCTGTGCATATAGAACTATACTCAAAGAAGCTTTTATAGGAACTAGACGGTGTCATATGTTTGACACATCTAGCTTCCTTATAGTAAACATGCTGTTTGGCTAAGGACATGTCAAGGAATTGAAAACATTTGAGTTGTTTCTTTTGAGTTGGCATACGTGCAGCTAATTGTAGGTTGAAATAAAGTCTATAACAACTAGAAAACAACCATAGAAAAGTCAAGTTTATCCTAAATAGAATTTATTTAATTCAAGTTGAGATTGACTACAATAGGCCAAAATATCACCCACTCTTTTTTTTTTGTTTTCTCAATAATCTGAAAATGAGATTGTGAATCATTTTTCAGTCCCAAATTAATTAAACTCCTGCTCACATGCAAAAGTCACACATTAGAAATATATCTAATTAAATTAATTTGGAATTCTTTCACAAACTTAAAAATATAAAAATGAATGGAATCAAGTTTATTATTTGGGTAAATATCTATCTTAAAATAGTCTTAGAAAATATATATATATAGTCCTTCTTTTCTTCTTTCCACCCACCCATCCATTCATCCATTCAAATATATATCCAAATGTTGAGAAGCTTCAGAAATGTCTGTTCTATTTAATTTTATATATACAACAAGTCACTTCTTCAGGCTTTTCTTGTGCAAAATATCATTGCAATATACACAGTATGCATTCATTGTCTTTATCCAACTTGTCTCTTATGGTTGCCCTGGAGATAAAAATAAAGGAGGATTCACTTTGTAAACCAATTTGATGCTCCTGGGGGAAAGATAGAATATTAATCTAATAAAAATCTGCAAAACAAACATATTCTGAACAGCTGGATTTCATATATCAGCTGGATATAATGACTTTCCACAACTCAAACAGCACCTTTAGTTAGCAGTGCAGTTGAGGGTTTAAAAAGAAGAACCTGCCTTTAGGGATTCCTAAGAAATACAGTTTTGTTGGAGTCCAACATGAACCAGACTGTCCCACAATTCCTGCACTAATGAGCAGATCTGAGCTTATTTTCTGATGGCTTTCCAGACAATTTTGAGTGACCTTCTCTTTGCCTCTCTAAGTATTCATTAATACTGGCAGTCTGAATCTTTTCACTGCAGGACTGTAAAAAGAATGACTGGCCCAAAGCTACCTAGCTGTTTCCACACTAAAGAGAAGACTAGAATCTGGGTCTCCAAACACCGAGTCTTGCACTTTAATCATTACACCACCCTTCTTCACATTTGTGTGTATGTATTTCCATGTGTGATGCATTTAAATCTGTGCAGCTTGTGAGGGGAAAGAAAGGTTTTAAACAACATTTAAATGAAAACGTTAATATGTGTACTTAAAACAAAGGGAAGAAAAATACAAAAAAGTGGTAGATCAGATGGACGTATACATGAATACAACAACTGTTTTAGTATCTAGAAAATTCTCACTCAGTATTCTGGCAACCAGAAATACAACCAGGATTTACAAACAGGTTTGACAAATGGAGTATCTGTTTGTCCACCAGGAAACTTTTAAAAGTAGCTCAGAGTGTTATTTCCTCTTTAATTTTCCTTAAATAATAATAGTTCAAAGGAAATGGAGCAGTGCCCCAAACTTCCTCCATCCTTCATCCTTCACTTAGCCCTGATGGGGCTGACATCATTTGTTCATTAAGAATTTGAGGCTAAGCCATTCGTAAAAGCAGAAATGAAATGGAGACATTAAAATGATACAAGCTGGAAAGCAAGTTCATTTATATACAGTACATATAACCCTGGCTTTCTATTCACACTGAGGAATTAAGCAGTTGCTGAGCAGAAAAATAGGGATAGTTTTGTTTCCTCAGAGCTGGCTGACTTTTACCCTGCCATATTAGTCTCCAGCTGATCCATTATCAGTGTCCTTTTGGAACCATGATCTTTGCCCAGTTTTGGGGACCTTTGGTGATCAGGGCCTCAGGAAAATCCCTCAGTGCAGGTCTTGTTACCGAGCAATTATTCAATTTCTTTAGACGTCTTGAAGTTCAAACATGTAAAATATGGCAAAGGTTAAGGATTAAAAAAATGGCTTAGATCTTGTTTTCAATCAGACCTTATGGCTTCATTTGTAGTGAATGATTTGGCTTTTCACAAAGCATGATACTAGCAAGTCCCAGTTGAAAAAATTACTGCTACCACTTTTGAATGGGAAAGAATTCAAATTGGACATTCATTTCTCCTTAGATATCATCATCACATCATGATTACTAAAAGAAGTTCAATAAGGAAAGGTCAATAAACCACCCAGAGTTGCTGGGAGTCAGACAGTACACAAATTTAGTAAATTATTGTTGGTGGGTGCATAGTTAATCATATGCATAGATTAGATTTGGCATTTTTATTCACCTATTAAGTCCAAACGATAAGCAGATATTGTTGTTTGATGATGATAAAGGTATTGTCACAAGATACCTTTGCACAATAGTGTTTCAGTGTATCGTTGTTTCATTGTCAAGCTGTTTGTCAGGCTGTCACCTCCTTTGGGACAGTCATGACGTGGATGACTGAAAATCTCCATAGACATTTAACTATGCACTTTGGGATGAACCCCCTTCAAAAGGTGTGGGAGTATGAAAAGATTTCCAAAAATTGCAGAGTACAAGAACTATTTGCACTTCAGTTTGAGATGCAGACAACACTGACTCATCCTTAACATCCTGCACCTATGTTCAGCAGGGAAGAGACACAGAGCAGAAAACATCCTGCAGAAAGCACAGCTGCACAACACAGTCCTTTCAGCAATTCCAAGAAGGCTCCACACCCATTTGCACTACTCAGGTGACCCTGAGGACACAAATAAACCTTCAAGTAGCCTAAATGATTCTCTAAAAGAATGCAAATAACCAACTGTCTGCAAGGAATATAGATCCTTCCATTCCCCACCATCCTGTCAGAGCTGAAGAAACGAATGAGAAACTTCTTCAAAGAAAAACAAGAAAGTCAAGTTGCCTCTTGAAAAAGCACCTTTGGGAATGAGTGTATGAATGAGTGTATGAATGAATGGGTTGTGGGAAACCAGGAAGAAATAAGAATAAAATAGATAGATCATAGAGATTACTAGACATTCTCAATTTTGGCTTTTCACAAAGCATGATACTAGCAAGTCCCAGTTGAAAAAATTCTCCACCTGCCCTATAAATCTTATATGGCTGACATGTTCCAGGTAATTTCATGTAAACAATGTTAATTTAGGACGAGGGTCCCCAAGCCACAGCCCACTATCGGGCCTTGGCCTATTTACAACCAGGCCACATGAGCAGCAGGGCAGGGCCCACCTGCAGCTTGATTTGCATGAGTGGTGGGCAGGCGTATACACCTGTGTGCGCAACTCAACTTGTGATAGGTTCAGATTCAACCCTGAGAAGACCGAGTGGCTGTGGGTATTGCCCTCCTGTGGTCCAGTTGATTATCCATCTCTTATGCTGGGGGGAGATACATTACTTCCCGCAGAATGGGTGCGCAACTTGGGGGCCCTCCACAGCTACAATTGGATCAACATCTTTCAGCTGTGGCCAAGGGTGCCTATGTGCAGATTCGCCTGCTGCGCCAGTTGCGCCCTTTCTTGGACTGGGCGGTTCTTCTCATGGTTACTCATGCCCTCGTCATCTATATTTATCTATTCATCTATATTTATTTATTTATTTATTTGATTTATACCCCGCCTCATTTCTCCGATCAGGGGACCTCGAGGCGGCTCTATCTCACGCTTAGACTACTGTAATGTGCTCTACATGGGGCTGCTGATGAAGAGCACTCGGAGACTTCAACTGGTGCAAAATGTGGCCGCACGAGTAATTAAGGGTGTACCTTGTGCACCCATATAACACCAATCATCCGCGAGCTGCATTGGCTGCCAGTGGTCTTCCGGATGCAATTCAAGGTGCTAGTAACAACTTTTAAAGCCCTACGTGGCTTAGGAGCGGGGTACCTTCAAGACCAACTTCTGCTACCATATGCCTCCCAGCGCCCAGTGAGGTCCCACAGAGTTGGCCTGCTACGGGTCCTGTCAGCCAAATATGTCGGCTGGCAGGCCCCCGTGCTAAGGCCTTCTCTGTGGTGGCGTTGACCCTCTGGAACCAACTCCCAGTAGAGATCAGGACCATCCCCACTCTATTGGCCTTCCTAAGACCTGGCTCTGGAGGAAGGCCTGGAATTAATGTACCCTCGTCTTGGATGATTGTGTGACTGTATTATATTTGTTTTTATTGTATATTATTGTATTTTATTGTTGTTAGCCTCCTTGAGTTCCCCTTGACTGGGGAAATGCGGCAGGCTATAAATCTAAATAAATATAATAAATAAATAAGTAAGTAAGTAAGTAAATAAATAAATAAATAAATAAATAAATAAATAAATAAATAAATAAATCGAGCTGCGTGTGCATGCGCATGCGCACTGGCCAGGGCAGCAAGCCACAAAGGTTGAGGACCACTGCTTTAAGGAGACATAGGAAGTGTGCAACATCTATCCTTTGGAATACAGTAGCATCTTCTTAAACTCCCTACAACCTTAACAAGCCTCAGAACAGCCTTTAAGATCCTGGACTTCTTATAGGCTTTGGTCTAGGACTGTTTGTGGTTGCAGTATGTTGATTCTGTTTTTATTTCCCAGAAGAAGTATGTTATGATCTTTTAACTCAGCTTTAAGTCTTTGTAAGTCAGCCTAGGTTGCTGGTGAGTGGGTTTCCTTAGAAATGGATTGATTGAGATATGGTGAGTTGGCAGGTTTGAAAATAAATAAGGAGAAGACAAAGATAATTATGAAGAATTTTACAGAAAAACAAAAGAAAGAATTAAAAGAAGATTTAGATACTCAGATTGTCAAAAAAATGAGATATTTAGGGGTGTACTTGACTGCCAAAAGTCTAACAATTAGGAAAGATAATTATGATAAATTGGTGAATCAGATCAAAGTGGACTTAGATGGAAGAAATTGCAACTGTCATTATTGGGCCGAATAGCGACAGTAAAAATGAACATATTACCAAGGTTTTTATTTTTATTCCAGACGGTGCTGATAAAATTGGAGAAAAAGTATTTTGGGGAACTCAATAAGATAATTTTGAAATATATTTGGCAAGGGGAAAAAGCAAGAATTAAAATTAATTAAAATGAAATTATTGCAAGATGCAAGAGGTTTTGGTCTGCTGGATTGGGAATTGTATTATCAAGCAGCTATGGTTTGAATGAGTGGATGCTAGGGTGGGGTGG
Source organism: Boaedon fuliginosus (assembly GCA_027560395.1). NCBI lineage: Eukaryota > Metazoa > Chordata > Lepidosauria > Squamata > Lamprophiidae > Boaedon > Boaedon fuliginosus. The sequence goes on along the minus strand of JANHGC010002878.1, from coordinate 14,659 downwards.
AGTCTCCAGCCCAATGGAGTTGGCAAGTGGTGATGGACTGTAATGTGTGCCCCCCCCCCCCAGGGAGTGGAGAGGGCTGGGCAATTTCAGTGGTGACTAGGAGAGGCAGATATGGTGGGAGCCGAAGGGCAGGCCATCTTTGGGGAACATGCACTCATCAGTTGATCATGGTACCATGTTCCAACCACTCTGGCTCATCTCAGGGGCCCGTTGGCTCAGGAATTCAGAGCCCTAGGCTCTGGCTGTTGCTTTTTAATGCCAGGTCACTAGTACATAAGGGCCCTCTATTTCAGGATTTGATCCTGGAAGAAAGGGCTGACCTGGCATGTATCACCAAGACTAGGCTGGGGCAGCGGGGTCCCTCTCACCAAGATGTGCCCCTCTGGGTTTGAGGTATTGCACCAGCTGCAACCCCAGGGAAGGGATGGTGGGGTGGCAGTTATTATCCATCAGGATCTCCTTCCTTGGGTGGGTAGTGTTCCAGAGATCGTTGGGTGTGAGTCTAACCCAAGTAGTGCATGGTCCAACGCATAGAGGGGGACACACATTTGACTTAGTGTTTGTTTGTTTGTTTGTTTATTATTACATTTTTATGCCTCCCAATTCCCAAAGCACTCTGGGCGGCTTACAACATGGATAGCAATAGCACTTAGATTTTTTATACTGCTTATCAGAGCTTTACAACACTCCCCAAGCAGTTACAGAGTCAGCTTATTGCCCCCAACAACCTGGGTCC
>JANHGC010002877.1:151139-163314 GCA_027560395.1 Boaedon fuliginosus | reverse complement strand
CAAAAAAATGGACAAAAGTGGCCGGTTTTGGCCAAAAAACAAACCGGTTTTGGCCTCTAGGATGCTTCTGGAGGAGGTGAAGTGAGTTCCCAGGTCATGCAGATGCCTCAGGAGGAAAAAAAACGAGCGAAAACGGCCCAGTTTTTGGCCTCCTGAGGCCTCCGTAGCTTGCATTTTCGTCCTCCTATACTCAACATTCAGAGTATAAGACGCACCCAGATTTTCACCCACTTTTAGTGAGGAAAAAAGTGTGTCTTATACTCCGAAAAATACGATATGTATGAAATAAACCCCCATTCATCTTGCCTACTACTTCCTTATTATGCACTCTTGAATCTGAACTTCTCCCTTTGTCTTCCCCCCAGTCCAAAAATAACTACTTTTGACATGCAAAGAAGGAAATAGTGTAGGAGGTAATGTCTTCCTAACACTTAAGAGAACCGGCTGTGGTAAACCTGCTTCTTTAGCACAGATTTCATAACATGTAGAAATCAGCAGTTGAAGTTTTCAAACACATGCAGCTAAAACTATTAATCAGCTACAATTCAAAATGTTGTTAAAGAGACAGCCATAGAATACTAGTTTAAGGCTTGTATTTCATATATTGTGACTTGTTTGGCTTTTGGGTAGTATAATGTGCAAATTCAGACATTGATTTGTAAAACTTGGATTATGGGATTAATATATTTTGTGAACCAATGAGGTCAAGATGAGCATGACATCACTTATCTTCCTTGCACATTCCCAACAGACACTTGTACATAAGACCCTATTTTTTTTCTCAATTTTTTTTTATTTATTTAAATTGTTACAAATATCATAACCCCCATCAAACATCGTTAGTCAGGTTACAAAATCACTCCTTTTTCTTTTTCTATAATTATTTCCACATTTTCCACTCATATAATTTTAATTAGCAATCTTTTCTTTTATTAAATCATCCTCTCTAGCATCTGGCTTGGGAAGAACAAACATATTATTCTATATATCCTAAGTCTCTCATATATCTTTTATATATAATTAAATCTTTATACAATTCTAAGTCTGTATAGACAGGCAATAACGTCCAAAAGTACGACATATCTAACAAGCCATTTAAAACAGCATCAGAAGGAGGAAAATGCATGAAAACATAAAGTAGTACTATGCACAGGATAGATTAGCATTTTGCCCATATTTAGAAAGGTTTTTTTTAAGCAGGATAAGTTGATTAAAGCAAAACGCTAAACCTTAATTAGTTGGACTGTGTCCAAGGCCAAATCAAGGTAAACAAAATGCATTATAGTAAGGAATTGGTGTTCTACTACACCATGAACAACTGCAGAAAGTGTAGTGTAAACCTTGTGTAGAAAAGACTATGATGGAACTACTAACTTAGTTGCTTCAAATTACAAGGTACAAAAATATGCCCTTTGCAGAAAAATATGACTAATTCCATTTTATAGAAAAATGCATTGCAATGTTTTGGAAAATGCTTCTTCACACTAACTTCCTGATGAAAATCCTTGCTGTCTGCTATTTGTGGTCCAAAGGTGCTACTGGCAAATGTAGAGTTGGGGGAAGTTTATGGGAAGAAGCAATTGTTAATGATTAAAAACTGACCAGCTAAGGGTTCCCTCCAGAAGAGTCATATGTCAAGTTCCAAGTAATACATCTCATTCAATAAGAACTCCGAGACAGACATATTCCTCAAAGGACATTTTATTGGGACATATCAAATTGGAATAGTCTGGGTGGAAAACCGGCTCTAAGTTCCCACTGGTTTTATATCCAATTAAAAGTAAAACTTTGTCATTTCCCCACAAAGTCCCTAGTCATATGATCCAATTAGCATGAAGTCCAGTTGCTAGGTGACCTCAGTCTCCACCTTTGGAACACTTGCATGAGCGTCCTTGATTCCCAGGGAAAATAATTTTATTTAGGCTACAACACCTCAGCTATCTCTACACCCCACTCCCTGAGCCCTTGCTCCAGGCTGTGTCAGCCCTGAAGCTAAGCGAAAGGAAACCTCCTTAGAGAAAAGCTACAAAAATAAAATGGCCACAGTTAGGCCAGCTTCAGGTTGACACCATGATTTTAGCTACCATGTGCTTCAGGGATGGGTTTCTCCCGGTTTGCTGCACAGCTGTTGGATCAGAGTATTTTCATACTCTGAATGAAGATTTCTTTGTCGATCGCGCGCAGCACGCTTTGACAGCTGAATCGGAAGTGCGTCCACAAAGCGGGTAACAAGCGAACCGGGAGAAACCCATCCCTGATGTGCTTGGTAATTCATGATGGTCTAAGCAGACGTTCAATAGCATTGAATAGAATTCACCCACAAGTAAGTGGATATAAGACTATAACTTTATTTCAGGAAGTGATACCTGTATAGCCTGCTGGAACAAAAGCAGCTGTGTTTTTATTGGACAATCCACAACAATGGGTTAAAATAAACATGCCTTAAATTCTGTTACTTACAGTCATATGTGCACTGTACTTCAGCTGGAAACTGTTATGCCACTACATTGGGAAGAATTATTATTTAGGTCTGCCGTTAAGATCTGCATATTTACTTGAGATGAAGATTGTTCTAAATCTGTTTATTGGCAAAAAGAGAGGAATGTCTTTTATCTTTTCTAATAAAACCGAAGGAGAAGATGCTCTGTCAAGAAAACATGAGGAGTGTAATGGAAAGCAGGCTAATTTAGTATCCTGCTATTCAACATAGAGGCCAGACTAATAATTGCTATTACAATATTTGTGAATCCAACATATTTAACTTACAACCTGAGATAAAAGATATATTGGATACTAGCCTAGATAGGCTGTTTTACCTTTTATATTGACACTTCCCTGGCATATATTCCACCCATTGAAAAACATCTGATCTACAAACAAATTTCAGAAAAGGATAGCAAAATGCCAACACAAAGCCAATTGATGGCCCAAAGTTCCATCTTTCCTCCAAAGTGATCATCTTTATATATTTAAATTGTGCAGGTATCCCCTTCCTTAAAAAGAAGGTGACCCATTAATTTATCATCAACCAAAAAAATGTGTTACCAAAGAGAAGACAGTAGAAGAGTCAGATTGTATTCAGATTGTATTCAGATTTCCTTTTAATATGTGCAAGACTGCAAGACACACTCTCTCTGTATCTCTGTATCAAATAAGTGACCTTGAGCAAGTCAATCTCTCAACCTAGGGAGGAGGCAAGGGCAAATCACTTTTAAAATCTTGCCAATAAAACTTCAGGGACTAATTCATGCAATTGTCAGCAATCAACACTGATGTGAAGGAGAAAAACAAAACAAAACCCAGTGTGTGCGTGTATGTGTGCATGTATGTATGTGTGTGTACATGTATGTGTGAATAAAACACTATAATAGCACAGAGAGATACATGCACAGAGAGATATTTTAGTGAGGATGTTTAAATGACTTGCATTCCTGCACATTCAGTCATACAAGTGCCAAGAATGGATAGAGTATGGCAAGGACAATGCTTTTTGATTGGGTAATCCTTCCACTAGTGGAATGACCCTTGTAAGATAATCAGGAAAAAAGTAGCCTCATAATCAGGAAAAAAAGTATGGATTTACTTCAGTGAAAACCCTTCTTTCCTGGTATTTCTCACTGTATCCTTTTTGGGTGACCTTCAGAGTTGACTAATAACTAATATGGAAAATGAAACGTAATTCTTGGAATTATTGGAAATCTAGAAATAGATATAACTGGTCTGATTTTATGGGGTTACGGTAAAATGGAAAATGGAAATGGCACCTCTCACTAAAACATTCCTCTAAGATCAAACATTTGAAGTCAGAGTGGAAAAACAATTCATAGGGTCCCCCCCCTCTTTTTATGACCATTGCTAATTCAAATAAACATCTAGCTCCCATACTAAGGGTATCAATAAATATGGCCTTTTTGTCTGAAATTTTGTCATTATCGGATATATGTTTTAATTGTCCCATACCTCCCATCCCATTGGGGTGAACACAATTATAAAAATAGATTTAATTTTTGGCAAAGGTAAATGTGAGAAACACAGGAATGTTTCACCATGATGGATTTCTTTAAGATGGAGAAAAAGAGGAGGAGAGGAGGCATTCTTGGATCAAACACCAACAATTCATCAGTGGAACAACTTGCTTCCAGAAGTTGTGAGTGCTCCAACACTGGATTTTTAAGAAGAGACTAGACAACCGTTTGTCTGAAATGGTATAGGGTTTCCTGCCTGAGCGAGGGGTTGGACTAGAAGACCTCCAAAGTCCCTTCCAACTCTGTTATTCTGTTATTCTATTCAAAGCTGAAATGATGCCTATGAATTTTAGAGTCTGTTCTTTTGTTTTTTTCATCAAACATTTACTTCTTCTCTGTACTAGGAAAGTATGGTGTTGTTTACAAACATAATCATGTATTTTGTTATTATGATCCATATGGCTTAATATTCTTTTCACAGACCAGCATGTACTGGTAGTATACATAAGATAGGAAATGTTACGCAAACTGCAGGTAGGACTCAACAGAAGGGTGACATAAAAGTTTAATAAACAATCAAATAATTCCGGTACTTTATTCCCAAAGGAGTGGGGAATCTGTGATTTACTAGTTGTTGAGGAATTGCCTCCGCTGGTGAAATCAGGAGTGGGCAGTTAATTTTCTCAAGGGGTCACATGGAAAACTGGGACCTGCCTACTGCCACTCTGCCCTGCCCCACTGCTATCCCATCTCCCATCACCCCACCCCTACCATAGCTTCAGTAGGCAGGACAGGGACAGCCAAAGGGCCAGGTGTGGCCCACAGGATGCAAAACATCCAAGTCTGGGTTAGGCTGATTATGATTGACAAAGGAATCCAACAACATCTGCAGAAGATGTTCCTCAGCTAAATTTGAGAGGCTGCATGGGAATATGTGACTCTGGCAGAAAAAACATAGCTTCTGCCACTGTGTCAAGAATTGGGCCTATTGTAGCAGACTCTTCCTTTGTTCCTATATATGAGGACACTAAGGGCAAAAATTAAAGACCTGCTAGATATGGATGGCTTTGTACCCATCTGACTGCGTTTAAAAGCATGGGAGCATGAACCTCATTAAGATGGCCAAGCATCAATAGAGCAGGACATAAGTCATTCATTTTAGGTTTTTATTTCATACAATTTCCAGACTTTTGTACATTTTTAAGGAAAGAGATAGTAGTGCCACTATTCAAGGAATACTTGCCAACATTGGAAGCTATACATACAAATGTACATACACATACATGCATTCCTTTGTTTTAGTTTGATATTTATACAGGTAGACCTCAACTTATGATTGTTTAGCCATGGTTCAAAGTTATGACAGCCTTGGAAAAAGTGGCTTATGACCCACCCTTGAAGTTATGTCCATCGCACCACCCCAACAATCATTTGATTGCAACGTGGGTGTTTGGTGACCAGCTCGCAGTTATGACAGTTGCATGATCTTGTGGTCACATCTTGCCATCTTCTGAGCCAACTTCCAACAAGCAAAGTCAATTGGGGAATTAAAAAAAAATTAACTGCAGATAGTGTTACCTACAGTATGTGAAATGTTATAATAAATATTCTGATCTGCACCAAATAACATCTGGCCATTTACTCCAGCTATTTAATTTGGCTTCTCCTTCTTATTTTTTATTTGGGTGTTTAATTTGGGTGTTAAAATAATTTTTTTTACTTATCTCCTATTTCAAGTTATAGAAGAATTTGCAGCATAGCATAAGACATTTTATTGCCCCAGTTTCCTCATCTGCAGCTAGCTGTACATATTGATGGGAGCCAGGCAAGACTAGGGAACAGAGGAAGCCAATGGCATTCACTTTACTCTAGCTTCTTATCGCTTCTTCTTCTATTTATTAGATCTACTCTATCTATACTTTTATTTACATTCTTCTTACTAATATTGAGAAGAATCCTGTTTATCTCATTTGTTTTAATAGCTCAATGATATTTTTTTTAATGTACAGGCCTAAATATTTCATACAATGGGAATAATTAGAAACAGAAAGAAGCATGGATTGAAAAAAATGCTATTGCAGGAATTTGTTCTTATTTCCCCTTGACCAGGGAAATGAGGCGAGGTATAAATCTAAATAAATAAATAAATAAACAAACAAATAAATAAATAACTATTTAGGAGAAAGGAGACATTTATTAGATCCAAACTTTTAATTTGAACTTATCGACGTCAGTTTCCAAATTTGAATTTTTGGTAAGACAATATGTGTACTTTTCTGATTTTATATGGAAGTTGGTGCTGGGGAAAAAAGGACAGAAAAATTTGCGTATTCCAGGAAACTACACAAAACTGCTCCCTGTGTTAGGGAGAAAATGCATTAGAAAATAGTATACATTTGGATGCTACATCTGAGAAATAAGAGGTGCACCTGAAAATGCACAAAATTATCAACTGATGTAGAAATTAATTTCATTCAGGGGGGAAACAAGAAACTCTGTGAAATCAAAATAATCCCTTGTGAAAATAATACTTAGGCTTGGATTCCAGTACCCATCAATCTCAGCCAGCCGATTTGTTAATTAGGACAAGTGATTGAATCACTACCGTAATATCTGGAATAGCACAGGTTATACATCTGGCTGAAAAATAATGCTACTTAGAAATATATGGCTAAAATACTGAACTTATTTTTAATTCCAGATTTCGCTGTGAGTCACTGGTTTCAGTGAGAAGATCGAGGCGAGCGTGTTTGAAGCTAAGAGGCCTAAGTAACCAACCTTGAAAGGAATTGCTTCAAGGATTTCATCTCCCGGAGTTGAAACATATTTGTTGAATTTGGCCAGCCTTGGTAGAAAAACTTCAGCTGAAATCCAAAATAAAGAAAGCAATCCCATTAAGCTGAAATATTTTTGGTAAAGATAAAACTGAATTTACCTTCAAAATAAGGCAAAACCAGGCAGCATTAACCAGTTTCATTGTAGGTTCTATTCTATAATTAATAATAATTAACTATCAATGAAATAAGAGCTGAGTGAGACAAATGAATTTTCAGCCTGTTCCTACAGATATTTACATATTTCCCCCCCTTTTTTTCACTTGCAATATTGCTTATTTATATCTATAAAAGAGAGGTGTTTGTTTGTATGTGCTCTATACAAATTTGCACCAATCTACCTCAAACTTGGCAGATAGGTAGAAAAGACTAGTAAGAAAAGCACTGTCAGGGTCTCCAAAGGGTAGGTGTCTTTTCTGACCCTTTTTTGGGGCGCAAAGAGAAAACTCTTCAATAACAAGCAGCAACTTTCTGCTGAGCACGTGCTGTTTTGCCTGTCTCTACTGAGCACATGCAGTTTTCAAACTGACTGAGGCACCATATTCAAACCTCTGAGGTGCCATGTTTTATACATATAAATTCCAGATTTGCCCCAGCGGCGATGGGCCTAAGACACACAGAGCAGCCCACCCTGCCAAGTAAGGTCACCTACTATGTTGGAGGGGGGTGCGGGGCTTAAGAAGGCCCACAAACGGCCTTCCTGTCAAGCCCTAGCTGCCTTTCCTCAGAGGTGGCCTTTCCAGAGCAGAGATATGGGAGGGGCACCAGGGGCTTCAGAAGGCCCGCAAATGCTTTAGCACGAATATACTTCTTTAAAAAAATACCCAAGCAAGGCCAGGTAAGCAACTAGTTTTTCATAAAGAGCAGGAAAAAAACACTATATAAAGTTGGTCTCAAGTGAATCACACATACATACTATCTTCAAGTTCTTATTCCTCAAAAATATTAGAAGCGCACAATGTACCTACATATCAGGAGTCCATGAAAGCTGAATCTTAGTGATTATATTGTTAAATAACTGTATCTGCATCACTCTATTATGACTGAAGCCCCCTTCCAACAGCTCAAAATAATTGGCTTTTGATCTTCGTTTTAAAAGAACCATCTTTTATAAAGAAAAAGGAACCTAGATGTGCAATTTTCCTATCTCAAGCATTTTTTATATGTTCCTTAGCCAAGGGAATTAGCTGAGAGCAGAAGTTACTTTTCCTAGCATCTTCTACAGAAGGGCATATGGTTGTCATTTTCTTTTCGAAAGAGTTTTCCTACTGTCAAAAGTTGGGAAGGGCATTAGGAGGAGTGAATGTTCTGCAGATAGTTCTTTTTCCTTTGCACTATTTGAATCTCACCTTTGAAAAGGTTTTGGCTGTTTGTCAAGCTAAAAATAATTTTGGTATCCTTTCGGAACTGTTTCATATACTGTTATGAATTTTTCATGTAGCACTTTGCTGGAGCAATTTGGGTGGCAGAGAAAATGGCAAACTGCACCCACACTTTGTAATCTGTTTTGCTGTGGATGGAAAACAGTGTGTGTGTGTGTGTGTGTGTGTGTGTGTGTGTGTCTTTCTGTCTGTCTGTCTGTCTGAGGACATGTGCATGCACTCACATATACACATGTTTCTTTGTGTGTGTGTGTGTGTGAGAGAGAGAGAGAGAGAGAGAGCAAGAGAGGGAGAGGGACAGAGGGAGGGAGCAAGGGATGAGAGAAAGTGAGAGAGAGGAAGGGAGGGAGACAGAGAGAGACAGAGAAGGAGAAGGAAAAGGGGAGGAAAGGAAGAGAGAAAGAGAGAAGAGAGGGAGAGAAAAGGGGAAAAAGTAGGGAGGGAGTGAAAATAACTGAACTACTTCTGCTTCTTCTCCACTTTTTCCTCCTCTTCCAAACCCTGATTTTGGGCCAGAGGCGTGCAAACCTCTTCAGACTGAGTTGACATCCCATGAATGTACAGGACAGTTTGCTATGAGAAAAAAGAAGTGTGGAGAGAACTCTATGGCAAGTTCTTTCCAGGGATGAATTTGAGATGAAGGTGAAATATTTAGACTATGCCATTCTGCAAAGGGATTTGCAACTAGTCCAAGGGGCACGGGGAAATAGGCTGGCCTTTCAGACTTCAGAAACTTTATGGTTTCTGTATGGAAAAGCTCTGCTAACCCACTACTTTAATTGTTTCAAACCTCTTACTTCAGAGAAATACATGCAGATATGAATCTATCATTCTGAATATGGAACACATCTCTGCTTTAGTGCTGGTTGCTTACCTAACGTTTTCTGGATTCTGATATCGGCCAGATGTAGATCAGAGCTATCTTATTCCAGATGTTCAATGATTGATGATGTGCCATCAAGTTGATGTTGAGTTTTAGCAAGCATATTATTGTTAGAGGAAAAAAATATTGCTTATATCAACTAAGCCATAAATAAAATGGAGCAGGGATATGACTCCACCAGAAAATACTTACTGTGATCAGATTCACAATGCATTTGGGTCAGTTTTAATGCGGTGGGTGTTTCCTCTGACCACAAATCACAGATTTTTGTTGGCACTTTTAGGAAGTGGAGGGATAATTTATTCAGTCACTGGAACAACTGACAGGATATAATCATTCTGCTGTCTTGAGAACCAACAGCTAGTGAAGATTGCTAGCCTTTAGGGGAACTACAAGGAGAAGTGAAATTAAATCCAGTAAATACATAAGTCCATATTTATAACTTCAAGGAGAAAGAGTTTATTAAAATGCCAAGACAGGACAAAGGGATGTTGCTTATAACAGTTGTGTACAGCATGCAGTAATCAAAAAGAAGGCAGCCGTCCCACTGAGCTTCAGAAAATGTTAATTCATGTGGATTTAGAAGAGAAAGGGGTGTCCCTCTGTGTGACAGATGGATGGTTTCTAAATCTGATAAATAAATAAACTCACATGACAATTATAACCTTGGAAAAACAATGTATAGGACGTAATCATAGATAGATGTGGAACGTTCATCTGCAGGTTCAAAGCAACTCAAGAAGCAGAAGGAGATGGAAAGAGGGAAGGCAACACTTTTTCCCCCAGGAGCAGCTTTGAGTTTTTCTTCCCAGCAGACTGACGCTTCCTGGTGCAGTTGATCTGCTGATGGATTGGTCCTGAGGAGGTCCAGGCTCAGGTCCGCTCTCAGCTCTCAGTTCCTTAGGCCAGACACTCTTTCTTGGTTCAGTCTGTTACGTCCATTGCAGGGGTGAGTTTCAAAGATTCCAGCAACCGGTTCTCTGCTGGGTGGCCATGGCCATGATGGGCGTGGCCTCGTCAGCCTCTTGCACCATGGCGTGGTGGGGGGCATTTTCACCCTTCTCAGGCTCCAGGGGCTTCCCTGGAGCAAAAATGGCCCTCCTAGAGCCTCCATGCATGTCCTACACATATCTAGAATCTGCGTGGAGACTCCTGTGAGGGGCAGGGTGGGGTGAGCAGGGCCAGTTGGTCATTCTAAATACTGGTTTGGTGAACCAGATGTCAAATTAACATCCGGTTTGCCCGAACTGGCCTGAACCTGCTGAAACCCACTCCTGGTCCATTGCCTTGAGCTCCTGAAGGGGAAAAAATAGGATATAAACCTAAAATGTTCATTAATTTGCTACAGTGTTAATAGGCCTTTTGGGGTTAAGATATCTGAATGAATATAACATAGTTCAAATATGTCCTTCTTAAAATATGTAATATCACAATCAAAATAAAAATGTAATATTAAATGCAGTTTATCCAGTAGCTACATGGAACATTATCCTTGACTTTCCATTCATTAGAAATTGTTGGTTTTTCTTGCCTTAGTAAGGCCAAAGCTTCACATTACTTCTTTTATGAATCCAACACTATATGGGACAGAATGAATCATCTAATATTGCAAGAAGTGTACCATTCAAATGAGGAAAATTGTAAGAACCTACATTATTTTTGCAGACCTTCAATATTTTTAAACCATTCCTAGTCTTGAGGCTGGAAAGATGTGTTGCCAGATTTAACATTGGAAGGTTTTAGAAGGTTTTCCTAGTAGTTATGATACTGCTTCAAAGGCAACATTCAACCGTATATGTTAAGTGTCCACAGTTTTCAGGAAAGATACAAATTTAACATATTATAAAATGCAAGTTGAAATATTTATAGCAGAAGTGGAATCAAACAACATTAAACAGCTTCAATAATATGAATATCCATCCAAAAACATGGATTATCTCTGGCACAGACCTTACCAGATGGATACTGCCGAGTATGGAGACCCAAACAAAGAAATTTATGAAGCTGCTTCTGCACCTTAAGCATTATATATTCTATATTGTAAATATGTATTCAAAGATTCTGCTTGAAAATTGTTTCTACTGTATTGCTTGGGATCAGCCAGCACATTTTACTTCTGAATCAAGTCAAATTTGCCAAATTCTTAACTTCTTAGATTCATTTGGCTTATAGATAGTCCTCCTTTAGCAACCACAATTAAGTTGGCAACTCAATCGATAAGCAAGCTGGTTGTTAAATGAACCCCACTGTGCATATAATTTTCTTTCACCTTTTCTTTCCCTTATGGTCCTGCAAAACTTGCTAATGCAAGGACTGGTCACAAAGTTGCCTTTTCATTAAGCATCATAACTGCAAAGATTTGCTAAACAAAACGCTTGCAAAATGAGCAGTCCCTGTATTTAAATGCTTTCTTACCCAAAAATCACCCATATATAAAATAGATTTTATATATATTTGGAATATATGAATATGAAATGTTTTATTTGTATTTGAAATTAAGGATTTTGAACTTAGAGAGGACATGATATTTTGTAAACCGTATGACACGATGTCTGATGTTTAATGATGCCGACTATATTAAAAAATAAAAACAAAACTTTTTTTTAAAAAAATCAACCATGGTGAAATTTAGATTTACAAACTATTTCTTGAACATTTATTTAGCGTATGGCATGTGTTAGCAAGGGATCACCGAGGTGGCTGGCTCCCTCTGTGAAAGCAATTTTTTAGGGCGGTGTTATCTTTACCTGCAGGATACCTGAATGCTGGTAGGCAACTGTGGGACAACTGTCCTTTCTTGTCCCTTGGCAGCTCACGGGAATTGAGCTCCCAAGCTGTCAACCTCAGCAGTGCGTAGGCCCAGCATCTTACTACATGAGCCACCAAAGCAATGGAGGGATTCAAATTTTTTTACTACTGGTTCTGTGGGCGTGGCTTGGTGGGTGTGGCTCTGTGGTGGGCCAATCAGAGGTGGTCTTGGCTTGTTCTCCAAACCCATCAAAATTATTGCTACCAGCTCTCCCGAACCTGAATACCGGCTCTTCCGAACCTGAATACCACCTTTGCACCATGGCCCCATTTCTTGAACATATACCTCCTTTGGTGCTGTAT
>JANHGC010002877.1:130728-151039 GCA_027560395.1 Boaedon fuliginosus | reverse complement strand
AGTGCGTAGGCCCAGCGTCTTACTACATGAGCCACCAAAGCAATGGAGGGATTCAAATTTTTTTACTACCGGTTCTGTGGGCGTGGCTTGGTGGGTGTGGCCCTGTGGTGGGCCAGTCAGAGGTGGTCTTGGCTTGTTCTCCAAACCAATCAAAATTATTGCTACCGGCTCTCCCGAACCTGAATACCGGCTCTTCCGAATACCACCTTTGCACCGGCTCTTCCTGAATACCACCTTTGCACCATGGCCCCATTTCTTGAACATATACTTTCTTTGGTGCTGTATGTTTAGCTGTCTTCATTTCACACTTTCTCTACCTGAAGCAAAAATGTGTCTTGTTTCCTGCCCCCCCCCGCCACTAGCTGCATAATCATTGAAGCTGGCTAGCAGCAATCAAAGAATAGAGTAATTTGATGAACTCTTTTATTGTTTGCCAGCCTGGATGCTGCCTTCAAGCCCTGGCCTTTTGCCAATAACATACCTGTGGCATGAGATCAAAATGAACTGATCTCCATTTACAATCTTGAGATATATCTTGTCCTAGAGTTTTCGACAAAATTGCACTGGCTCATTTAATCAGCGTAATACAAGCAGTTATTTTCTCTGTCACTCCAAACTTGGCTTTAATACCTTGGAAGTAAATTATGGCAGAGTACTTACTGTTCTAAGATGTTTGTCAAAAGGATTTTTGTGCTTTTTAAGCTAAGGAAGGACAGCGGGAAGACTAACTCTGTTTAGTCTGTATTACTAGCAGCTTGTTTAGTTGGGAGGGTGCAATTGCTTAGCCTGGCTAGAATTGGCACTAAGGGACAGATCTAGCAAATTTATGCTGATCATTAAGTCTTTCTTAAATGTATCTGTGAGACTGTGGAGTTTGTCAGAGTGTTAATAATAATAATTTAATAATTTATTAAATTTATACCCCGCCTCTCTTCACCCAAGGGGAACCCGTTGTCAGGTCATGATATTGAGAGCTTACTGCACACAGCAAGAATGAAGTCTTGCTAACTTGCTCATTTGAAAAATCAAGTTTTCCTGCATTGATCCAGTACTTCAGTACCATGTTGAGATGCATTAATCACAGACAGGTTGATCTTTCTTGAACACTCAGCTGAGAGTCTTTTGGGAATCCTTATTCTGGAACACAATGCAGACTACCATCGTCTAGTCATTTCTTGACTCCAAGTCAAAGCATGAGCAACAGTGTTACGGTATTTCTCACTGAATTCACAAAAGGTGAAAAACAATATGTAGATATTTGTAATGGTATGACTCTTTTAACTGAGTCATGAAATATGAGATCTGAAGGCAAGAGCAGAAGAGATACCTCAGTCTAGGCTTACTAATGGGAAGATAGCATAACTGTTGTAAACAAAATCCACTTCCAGCTTTGGGGATAGAGAGGATTGGAATACATCATAAAATAAGGCATTATTTCTGGAGACCTGACACAACCCTGTCCATTCTGAAAGTTGGCTAGTTGGTTGGCTAGCTCATCTGCAGATGTTACTTGCCTTCTGTAAATCATCTTCCTTGACTATTTGAAGAGTGGCAGTAAACAGAATGGTGCTAATTTTCCTTTCCTTTCTCTGTCCAGTCTCTTTCTATGTATCTTGCCTTTTTAAAGAAGCCATACAAAAGTCCCTAGACATATCTGTGTAAGAGAACAGAAAAAAATAAGAAAGAAATCAAGTGTAAATGAAGTATGGAGGGTGGGGGTGGGATTTAAACATCCATTTGGCATGACTTTAATATGTCTGAATGTGCTTTAATTTGTGTTTGAAAGCCTGGATAGAAAATGAAAAGAGAACAAAAGACATAATTTTGAACTAATGTTCGCCTTTGCATTAAAGTAGAGCACAGAGCTAAAGAAAGGAGGAAAAAGTACATTAATAATGTATTATTTTTGAAGTTGAAAATGTTATCTTAAATAAAAGACAGATTTTATTTGTTTTTATGGCTTCTTTTTAAACACAAGGGGATTATTTTCTTTCATCACAAAAGTTGTCTAGTTGAGTATTTTCTTATCTAGGTATTCTTTTGTAGAAATCACTGGCAAAACTTAATAGAAATAAAGCTCTAGGAATTTTGACAGCTAGAGAAGGAGATAAAATCTGATTCCAGAGGGGTTCTTAGGGTTGCTTCAACATCTAAAGAAGTGGCAATGGTCAAGTTAGTGCAAGGACATGTTTGTTTGAAATGATAAATCAAGCATCTCCCTAGTGAAATGCACATGTTTTAATTGGGTTGAATTTCTCCTTCTCCTGTTACCCAAGAAACATGATTAGCTTAGACTTATTTGAAATTCTAGGTTGTGTTGAGGCAGTGACCATGCCGCAGAGGAAAAAGGTGAATGGCATTTAGCAATAACATTTAGTCTTATGTAACTTGCCTTCAAAAGTTGTGGGTGCTCCATCACTGAAGGCTTTCAAAAAGAGACTGGGCAACCATTTGTCTGAAATAGTAATAGAACCAATATTTTGGATAGCTATCTGCTTGCAAATAGTTGGGGTTTTGTTTTTTGCTTCTTCAGTTTAACTTTGCGTCTTTAATGCTGGCACTTTTCTTAAAATTTATGATTTCTCAGTACTGAGAGAGTCAGGGTTCAACAGAACTATAGGTAGGTTGCTTTATGAAACAACAATAAACTGCACAGTTTGGAACAAATACACACTTAGCAGGTGCTGTCAGTAGCTTCTGGAATTGAATGAAGAAAAAGATGCCAATAACAGATGTATTTCTTGGCTCTGTTTTAACATAATTACAGATGGAAATGCTCTTTCTCCCCCCCTCCTCTCTCATATAGATATGGATATAGATATAGCTTTTAGATTGCAAGTTGCAACATTATGTATCCCTGTGGTTATACAAGTTCAACATATTAAACATATATTCTTTTGTATGTACTAAATGCTGTCTCTGCTTCTCAGGACATAGATTACTGGAAGACCCTTTTCAGTAAGCAAAGTATCCTTCAACTCTTTTTTAGGGTTACACCATACAGTAGGTAGTAGCAAACAACAATAAATCAGATTTAGTACTTAAGTACTTCAGTGTTTACTCTTTAATTGCTCAAGTACTTCATGTAGTCAAGGCATCTTACAAACTTTACTACAACTCTATAAATTAAGTCAGTACTACTATCTGCATATAGTTGGTGCTTAAGATGAATAATTTCATAACAGAGAAGAATATCTATAGTTTGTGACGGAACTGTGGAGTCCTTGGTGGTCTCTGAGCTTGCTTGCTTACTGATGTTTCATTACTCAAACTAGGTAATGTCATCAGTGCAAATGATATGGGTTTACTGCTTGTTGATATGAAGTAGTTTGCCCTGACAATTTTGACAATTTTATATAGTTTCCTCCTTGGTAGTATAATTTCCTCCTTGGTGGTTCCTTGATTAAAATAGACTAGACTAGATGACCAGGCAGAAAACAACACACTAACGTGTCTTAGCTTAGAACCCAATCACTCTACTTCAGATATATCTGAAACATGCTGTATATGAATAGCTATTTTACCTAAGATATATGGGTAGTCTTTCAGGTTCAAAGAAGAAATGCTCTTGAGTAGTTCATCTATGAAGATGCAGGTGGCTTTGCAGTCCTACCCTGGAAGTGCAGATTTTATACAATGAGGCCACTGGAAGTCCATTGTTGTAATAACTGTGGGCGTTATTCTGTGATGTTGCTAAAAATTTTTCTATTAGTTTTTGGCAGCACCTATATTTGAAGCTAATGGAGGTTTCATAGCATGGGATTCTATCAGAAGCCAAAATTTGTACTTCCCTTTACTGGATGGCACAGTGGCATAGGGTTTCTTTCATGGCATCTTTGTAGCATTTGTGTGGATGGCTTCAGAAGTCTCTTCCCAGTCTCCACTACACTACAGAGCAATCAGCAAGACATACAATGCTCATCCATTCTGATGATGTGTTCCATCCACAGCCTCTGGCTTTGATAATCAGAGATTAAACACTGGTGGACTTTGCATCATTCAAGATTTCCAGGCTGGATACATAGTCTTGTCAACAAATGACAAGGATGGAGTGAAGAACGTACCAGTAAAAATTCTCCAGATGTTTGATGTGTTATTAGTAGAGAGTCCAGAACTCACATCCACATAGGAGAGCAGGGATAACCATAACTTTGTAGATTTTCAGATTTGTGGAGATATGGATGCATCTCTAGTACAACACTCTAGTAAGCAGCTGCTCCATAGCCTAGCTGGCGTCGCTCCTCCTGGAATCAATTTCTTTGTCTAAAGACCCATCAATCCAAATAATGCTTCCCAATATTTGAAGCTATTTACAATGTCAGTTTGGTGTTGCTAACAGTAATTTTTGCTTCTATGAATTTAATACTTGGCACTTGCTGGTAAAATATCTCAATCTTGTTAAGGCTGGTAGTCTTGCCATAGAACATAGCAGCACTAGGAATTTGTTGAGCATCAACTGTAGATCACTGTCTGTATGGTGGAAAGTATAGCCATCAGCAGAGGATTTCTTGAAGACTGTATGATGGTATTCCATCCATGCATTCAAGCAGCAAAGGTCAAGTCAGCATCTCATATATATTCCCTCCCTCAGACCCTGGATAGTATGTGAATCATGTAAACAAAGAACACATTGAACAGGAATGGGGTTAGTACACAACCTCATTTCACTCAGTTAGACATGTAAATGTAGCTGTATCACCATTCTAAAGGACCTATCCTGCCATTATGTTGTGGAGGAGTTGAATCAACTTCACAAGTTTACTTGACTGACCATAAAGTTTCCCTATTTACCGTGTCAAATGCTTTTGTCAGGTCAATGAAGACAGGTTAAAGAGTTTTGTTCAGCTTGTTGCACTTTTCCTGAACTTGTTACATGGCAAATATAATGTCTGCTGTACTCTGTTCTGGTCACACTGCACTTCTGGGAGGTAGCTTTCCAAGACAGTGACAGTCTAGAGATAAAAACCTTGCCTGTGATGGACAGCAGGGAGATACCACTGTAGTTTCTTCCCCTTATTTGTATAGAGTCACAATGGGGGCAACACAGAAGTTGTCAAGCATCTTCTCTATATGCCAAATGTTTTCTAAGATGTCTTGGAACACTTGCAATGCATTTGGGTCTAGAGCTTTGTGAATCTAAGCAGAATAGCCAGCCTCTCCTATTTCCTTATTTGAATTCATCTATGAGTTTGCTTTCTTGATCTCATCAGTAAAATAAGCAGATCTGTGGCATCCAAGACTGGCAACTGAGGAATCCTCTGTAAAACATCAGGATTAACTGTGGTCAGCCTTCTGAGTAGGTTGGAAAAGTGTTCAGCAATGGTTTTTCAGTCCTTCCTGGTCTTTGTTCAGACTCAACTCATCAGATGACAGCAGGTTGGAACTATAAATTGATTTTACTGAAGAATTTCAGTAAAGAAGAATTTTCTGATGGTATGCATGTCTGTCTAAAATATTCCATTTGCAATCTATTCAGGCTGGGGAAAAAAACCAAATTTGTGAAATGAAGGAAATGTTTGGAGAAAACTCCAGAGTTTCACATTGAAGCAAATTCTAGCCAAAGTTGCTGTCATTCAACAGCCAATCTGACAGATAATGGTGCTTAGAAGAATTCTTATAGTTCTATTCCACATTCAGTTAAGTGTTCACATTCAGTTCCATGTTCCTGATTAGTGCATTCCACATGAAGAACTCCAGTTGCATGGGGCACCATAAACTGCAAGTAATAAAAAATAAGTAAGCAAGCAGCATGCACACACAAAAAATCCTATTGCTTTATATGGAGATAGCAAATCTCTTTCTAAAGCCAGGATTTATCCTCAGAAAAGGCTATGAAGTTGTTGGTGATTGTCTCCTGACCTTGTCTAAGCTAAGAAAATGCTTAAGAATTCCAAAGTATATACTAGGGATAAAGGACAGATCAAA
The DNA here is from genome assembly GCA_027560395.1 of Boaedon fuliginosus. Classification (NCBI taxonomy): domain Eukaryota; kingdom Metazoa; phylum Chordata; class Lepidosauria; order Squamata; family Lamprophiidae; genus Boaedon; species Boaedon fuliginosus. Next base: position 145,114 of record JANHGC010002877.1, on the reverse strand, counting down.
ATAGAAATTTTCTCAAGCTCCTAAAAGTGGAGTATATCTAAGTATAAAGCTGCTCAGAGACCAGTAGTGCAGTTCAACAGCAAAACCAAAATAGACATCTGTCTGAAATGTCAATGGACATAAAGCCTTGTGGGATCTGAGATGTTAGTGCAATTCCTTCCACCAGGCTTTACAGTGGCTGGCTGGCTGTTGTTTCAATAAAACATTTATTGAATGGTCCTCAAAGTAGAATTTCTACTGATTGGAAGAAACATTTGGCAGTACCATGGCTTTCTGTGAAAGATAATGTGCAGCATTAGTAAGTACCTCTCTGTTTCCCTCCCCCATAAATCTGATTTCTAAATAACTTGGATGGAGAAAAAAAACCCATAGTAATTATTTTTCATGTTTACATTATTTTATCTGATTCAGACTATTTATTAGCTCACAATTAAATTATTTGCAACATACTGGTATATGGTTGTTGGCCATTACGGAGCACCTAACCTAACTGAGGTCCTTGAGAATTTTATTTCATTGAAACCCACATAACTTCCCACAGATGTTTTCCCTGTAAAGGACTCCCTAATTTTGCTTCCATTTCAACTTTAGAAAAAATTCAAGAGGAAAAATTGTTAAAGGGGGGAAAACATACTATGAAAGTTTATAGGTTTGGTTTTGTCTGAATCATTGTTCAGTCTGTTTTGAATATTACCGTTCTTCTTAAGGTTACTCAAAAATGTTCAAAATCCAACAAAAGTGGAAGAAAAGACTTTGTATTAACTTCAACATTTATTGATAACTTTTTCATGTGTATGTGGAGATTTTAGCCTACCTTTACTAAAACTGAGTCAGATATAAAGCTAGGCCTTCACTTACAACAGTTCATTTAGTGACCACTCAAAGTTACAACAGGACTGAAAAAAGTGACTTATGATCATTTTTCATACTTACAATCATTGCAGAATCTCCATTGTCACAGGATCAAAATTTGGATGCTTGTCATTCCATACAAGTGACTGCCCAGTCTCTTCGTAAAAACCTCCAGTGATGGAGCACCCATAACTTCTGAAGGCAATCCATTCCATTGGTTAATTGTTCTCACAGTTAGGAAATTTCTCTTTAGTTCTAGTTTCCATTCATTGTTTCTTCTCTTCTAGTGGTTTGGAGAATAGGTTGACCCCCTCTTCTTTGTTGCAGATCCTCAAATATTGGAACACTGCTATAATGTCACCCCTAATCCTTCTTTTCACTAGACTAGACATACGCAATTCCTGCAACCCTTTTTCATATGTTTAGCCTCCATGCCCTTAATTATCTTTGTTGCTCTTTTCTGTACCCTTTCCAGAGTCTCAACATCTTTTCTATAATATGGTGACCCAGACTTGATGCAATATACTAAGCGGGATCTTACTAAGACTGTATAAAATGGTACTAACACTTCACATGTTCTTGATTCTATCTCTCTGTTAATGCAACCTAAGATTGCATTGGCATTTTTGGCAGCTGCAGCAGACTGATTGTTCACTAGGACTCCAAGATCTCTATGACAATTAGCGCTATTGTGCCATCATAACCCTGCCTGTCATTTCAGGTGGGAATGAATTATAAATGAAATGAATTAATTAGGTTTAAGAGATGAACTAATTGAAGAAGTATAATGTAATGTGATAAATGATAAGAATACTTAAGTGAATTTTATGAATTGAATTTATGGATATATGTACCTCAAAACACTTCTGTTCAAACATGAGATATTTTTGTAAAGGAAAAAATAATAAAAACATTTTGGGGGAAAAAAGGCTATGAACGTACGATTACTTCAGGTTTCAAAATGTCTCTGCTTTTAATTTACCTCAAAAGTATGCCCATCTCATAAGTGTGCCCTTGCATGTGTAAATAATCACAAGTATTTTATTTTACTGTTTATTGCTAAATGAAGTTAGTTCTACCCTTAGTTTCTCACTTATTCCTCCATGCCTTAGTAGCATTTGAGTTAAATTTTATATTGCCTTTCATCATCCTTCAGAGATGTGCTTCATGAAGTGGATACCAATGACTCATTATTGGGAAAATGATCTCCAGATCACTTTGGAGAAATGTTATAAAGGTCATAAACTGTTTTTTTTTTAAAGAAAGCTACCAAGCAGCAGTTTATTGCAGAGCAGACCTTGTTAAAATGCCAAGCACTGCCAGAACAGTCATAGGAAAAGCATGGCCCAGACAATGAAATGAATCTTGCAGAAACAATGGAATTATCCTCTAAGGTTGCTTTGTGAATCTCTTTCTTTGTCTAACAGGAATAGCATGTAGTTAAGTGTGGCCAGAATGGCATTAAAATTGGGTACATTGTCTTCAAACAACACTTACCACTGGTTCCTAATGATTGAGTGGAGATGTCACAAAATCTGCTTGTTCCCTGAATACTTCTTACCATTTTTAATTAATCACTTAGACAAAGAGGTGGAAGTAATGCTGACCGGTTATGAAGATAACACAAAACTGGGTAGGGTAGCTAATTTTCAAGAAATCAGGAATAACTTTCAAAATAATCTCGATAGAATAGAGAAGTGGGTTGAAATAACAGAACATTTAATAGACATAAAGGCAGAGCTTTCATCTAGAATTGTATAAAATGACAGGCATATGGCAGAATAATGCGGAAAAAGGTTATTACTCATAGTTTTGAATGGTAAAAAAGATTTTATTACATTACACATTATTGGAGGGCTCCCTCAACATAGAACCCTATTTTCTGTGCTAAAAGGCAGTGCTGGTATCCTGCAAGCAATTTCCCTTACTTTTTTTTTCTTTCCACTGAGAAAAGTCAACAGCCCAAATGTCAAACTGTTGGAGTGAATAAATAAACTTGCAATGAGAAACAGAGCCTTGATGCATTGAGCATACACAGATTTAAATGTCAAAGCCCTGCAATTGTAAACAGAAAGAATGCTTTTAATGAAAAGTTGGACAGACAAGACAGTTAAGTGAAGGATAAAAATGAAAGACAATGGAGGAATTACGGTGTCAGGTTCAGAAGCTCCTTTTAGCCAACATGTTCTCCCTCTCCTCCAAATAAATTTAAAGTGTGCCGAATTGGAAGCTGAAAGTTTGCAAATGGAAATGAAAGTTAATTCTGTCATATGCAAAAGGTGTCATAACACTGATCTTGGGAAGAAGGTTAAATGCTGGTAATTATCAACGTGCCCAAAACTTTTGTTTTGCTTGTTTTATGGCTGAGTCTGAGAACACATTTATTCAAGAAGAAATGAAAAGAACCCATGTTTATCTGATTCAAGCACTTGCTCAATGAAGCATTCTTAGGTTAGGTTATGTTTTATTTCTACCGCAGATAGAAATCATTCTTCATTCACCATGAAAACAATGCTGTAGGGTTTTTTAAACATTTGTCTCTTCCTTTTTGGATTGCACCTTCCAGCAGCTAGTAATAAAACAAAATGGGAAAGGTCTTTGAGTTATTTGTGATTTTCATCCATCACTCTGCTTTTTCATTATTTTATATATATGTAATAGATGAATATATAAAATAACAGGCTTTCGTCTGAATTGTGTTTGATTTTAAAATCCAGCTATATCAGTGATGTTCCCTTTTTCTGCCCACAACATTTTCTGTGAGCTATGTGAGAAAAGCTTTGTTCTTTGTTCTACGGTATGTTTTATGCAGTTGTGATTTACTGAGTACAGTTTGTTGCATTCTGTGCAAAACAAAACAATTCATGCCAGCTTTTATTTGTGTCACTTAGCCATATATTTTTTTCCAAGGATTACAAAAAATATCTTGGTATTTTATCTTGATGGGGAGCCACTACTGAATTCCTGAATATTTTTATTGTCATGTAGTAACCTGTATTTTGGATTGCCAATTGATCTTATCACTCCATTTATTTTATATATTTTATTTTATTTTATTAGATTTATACCCTGCCGTTCTTCCCCAGTCAAGGGGAACTCGAGGCAGCTAACAACATTGATAAAATACAATATAATACAGTAAAAATCATCCAATAATCCAATAAAACCAATTCTTCCAATGGTGGGCCACATCAATTCCAGGCCCGCCAACAGAGCCAGGTCTTAATGGCTCTGCGGAAGGCCAACAGGGTGAGGATGGTTCTGATCTCTGCAGGTAGCTGGTTCCAAAGGGCCGGCGCCACCACAGAGAAGGCCTTAGCATGGGGTCCTGCCAGCTGACATTGTTTAGCCAATGGGATCCGTACCAGACCAACTCTGTGGGACCTAACTGGTTGCTGGGAGGCATGAGGCGGCAGAAGGCGGAACTCATTTAACCATGAGTTCTTCTCTTTCTTCTCCAAGTAATTTTCTCACAGTTCATTATATGATAGAGATAGTTTCAAACTCTTTATAGATCCAGGAAGGGTTCCAATTCTTCCTTGGGTTGTGATGGAGACAGGGCTGGGGAAAAGCTAAACAACTTACAGTAGACCAAGAAACAATTAACAGGCATCGGGAAGTCCATGAAAGTCGATTAGAGCCTGAGCATAGATTGATAATCCCCTTTTCCTATGGCTCTTCCTTTTTTTAATCCTTCCTTCCTGATCCTTCCTTAGAATAATTTCATAAAATGACTGGCCACCAGGAGTAATAATTCCACTAGATTTGGTTTGTAATTATTTTTAAAATAGTTTTTGTTAAAAGATTTTCACATGGGTAACAAGAAATACATTGAAAGAAAAAAATAGTAAAGTAAATGTGAAAAAGAAAAAAGAAAAGAAAAAAACAGAAAAGGATATTTAAAAAACGGAAATGGGAGAACAGGAAACATTAGGTTGGTGGCTTTGCAGCTTGGTGACCTAGCTTGGGGGGGGAGAGGAGAGGGGAACTGAGTAATGCGAGCAGTGAGCCGGTGTACACATGTGCATACACATAGCCCCTGCATGAGTGGCAGGCTGGCAGGCATGCAAGCTGCTCGAATTGTGTAAACAGTGGGCCGGCGCGCACTGTTGAGTATCTGCCGGCCTGCCACTTGTGCAAGTTGAGCTGTGCACACTCATGCATGCTTCGGCCAGCCATTCACACAGCCCAATTTGAAATAGGCCACATACTGGTAGTGGGCCACAGCCCGTGGGTAAGGGACCCTTGCATTAGGTAGATAGATATATAGACAGACAAACAGACAGGGATTCAGAACTTCTTGTCAACAATTACACATACAACTCTAACCAAACCACTCTCTAATATTATGTCATAATTCAATTTTTTCAATAATCAATATTATTCTGCCATTAGTTGCTCCCTTGATTTAATTTTATATTTCTCAGTACATTTTACAGTAATTCCTGATACATTAACCATTTGTCTTTGCCTGTTGTTTCTCTCCCATCTAGCTGCCTAGAGTTCCTCCTAACAGGGGAAATGAGGCGGGGTATAAATTTAATAAAATAAATAAATAAATAAATAAATAAATAAATGCTTTGCTGAGATTCATGGAGGTATTTTCAAGCACAACTTTGAGTTTATATCTAGCATGGCACATCTAATAAAATGGTTTTAAAAATCCATATTAAGTTTATTGTATAATGAATATCCATGCCATTCAAACAGCAGGTCATGATCTTCTAACTCTAATAGTCTATTGTTTCTCAGCAAACTCATTCTTTCATCCAAACCAAACAAGAAGCTGGATTTAGTTTATAAAAAATTTAAAGACTTCACTGCAGGGAGATTCAGAATCTATTTGCTTAGACTTTTTCCATTTTTTGTTTCTAGCTACACCGGAATTTCATGAAAGAAATAGCCAAGACCACCTATTGTGGAAATAGGAATTCAACGATTTGAAGTATACTAGGTTTGCCTATATATAAGCATAATCACTCAAAATTAATGGTCCTGAAACATAAGGCAAATAGGTCCTGATGCTCTCTTGGAAGGAAAAATGAATTCCATAACCTCAATAGGAAGCTATTTGGCTTCATTAATACAAGACTTTCCCTTTACTATGTCTGTAAACAGCGACAGCAAAATATGTAAACTTATTTTCCATTCCTTAATTCCACTGCTCTATTTCTAAAATGTATTATTCAGAAATAAAATCTATAACAGAGTAACACTTTGAGACAAGTAGAGAACAAGAACACTTTCTTGTAAAACAATATGGTGCAAGGCACTGTGCTATGAAAATCCTTCAAATCCTACCTAACACTATACAAGAATGTTGCAGACAGTGGGATAATTGGAAAGGGGCTAAAAATGTTTTTTTTTTAAAAAAACAACAACAACATAACCAATAATCCCTTAAATATGATTTAGGTAAGATGAGTCATGACATAATAAAAAGTGTTGAGCTTGAAAACTTCACAGGTCCTTTGCAGGGCTGTGAATTACTTCTTGGATCAAGTTGTTGTTCCACAGACCAACTGGATGGATCATTTAACCAATGTATATAATAAAACAAGTAACCCCATTCTCAGTCCAGATATAAAAGGAAACTATCATTTGTTTTTGAAGGGCATTCTAGACATTTCTAGGGATCCAAGATAAATATCTACACAACTACAGCAGGAGAGGAGGATTAGAGGAGGCACAAAATGAATCAAAGCTCTTCATAGGTGCACTAAAATTGACGGATGGATCTCTAGAAGTCATTAGCTACTGCAGTGTTCTTCTTTTAAATAAACAGGCATCCTGCTAGTCCTCTGGAGTTTTTAGCACTTGATAGGTATGTCTTAAGTACCCTTAAAATAACACCAGGCATTTAAAAAAAAAAGGCATACAGTCTCTCACACAAATGAGTGACTCTTTTATAAGGAGTCTCTAAGGGAATACGTTGGCTGAATACACAGCATAATGAAATTATGAGGAAAGTAATGAAGACAAAATATTAAATAAAGTAGTGAAGTGAATAAAAAAATATTAGAAACACTCCAGTGAGACAGAAGTAATATATCTGTATCCATCTTATTAGTTACATTCATCTTCATCTATTTTAGGATTATGGGAATGTTATCTGTTTTGTTGTATTATTTCTGCTAAAAGCTCTCATGATTATTTGCAAGTATTGGATCATATTATATAATATATACATTTAATTATAATGGATAATATTGTAAAATATTGTGTATGGAGATTCTCAATCATCCCGGTCATGGCTGTCCCAAAAGTGCTTTTCCAAAAGGCAATTGGCTTTCTCGTTTTTTTCTTCTGGCAATATTGAATAAATGAACATTTAATTCATTTACATTCAACACAGAAGTCTTGATATAAGCTAAGGTACTTTTTCTTTTCTCGGTATCTTTGGTGCAATTATCTGATAAAAGGGATGGTGATGATGAGATTGATGGTGATAGATGTCATGGTCTCAGCCAGTTAATTCTTTCCCTTTCCCCACTCCTTATAATTAACAATTTCATAACTATTACATTTGTATCCCTTTCTGGGATATGTTAATGACACATATATTTGAGTATCAAAAATCTGTCCAATTGGTAAACAGTTTCAAGATTAGATCATTGTATGTTCAGTTATTTCCTGGAACAATGCTCCCCCCCCCCAACATTGTAAGTCTCTAACACAAGCCAGGGATTAATGGCAAACTAATGATGTCAGGCTCTTGGCTAGGATGTTAGGGTTTGCTTGGACCTCAGACCCAGGTAGAAGCAGGAAGATGATGCATTTCTTCATATTACTAAGCCAGGGTTTTTACTATTACTATTACTATTATTACTATTATTATTATTTACTTTATTTATTAAACATGAAACTCACTCAATTGTATTTTATAAAATTCTTGGACATGGTACCAAGAGCCCCGATGACAATGGGTAACACTGTTACATGTTTCATCCATAATTGCGTAGTTTCAACGGCCAGGTCGTGATATTTTGTGATTTTTTTCCCCCAGTTCTTTTTCTTTGACTCTGGCATCTCCATTTTCTCATTTTCAATAACTTTTTCCACTTTATATTCCCATGACTTTTTGGATACAGGTAAGTCGTATTTTTTACATAATGACCAGTGGACTAATTTAGCAATTCGAACATGTCAGCTTTGTAATCAGTTTGTGCAATTTTGCTGCATTCACATATTAGGTGTGAAACAGTTTTGGCTTTGTTGTTGCAAAGTTGGCAGTTTGGATTGTCAGTGAAAATTTATTATTATTATTATTAATAATAATAGCCCCACTGGACTTAAATCAATACTCAACCCAGTTCAACTGTTCAGCAGTGACATCGAAATGAACTTTGGATTTGAAAAATGTGCTACCGGTATATGTGCAGCAAGGAAAAATGGAAAAAATAGAAGGAATAGAACTGGGAAATGGAAGCATAGTAAAAGCATTAGCAAAGGATGAAGGTTACAAATACCTAGGTATATTGGAAGCAGATAACATCTTGAATGGAAAAGTCAAAGAGTCAATGCAAAAGGAATACATCAGGAGGTTCCACAAAATATTAAAATCAAAGCTGAATGTTGGAAACATAATTAAAACCATTAATACATGGCCAGCTCCAGTGATGCGCTACTCAGCTGGAATCATCAACTGGACTTTGGCTGTACTGGAAAACCTGGACCGGAAAACACGCAGTTGTTGGATCAGAGTGCTTGCAGAACACCATGAAGATTTCAAAGTCAATCACACACAGCGCACGTTTGACAGGCGAGCGGGAAGCGCGCCCACAAAGCGGGTAACCAGCGAACCGGTAGGAAGCCATCCCTGAACCAAAGTACAGAAAAATTGCTGCAGGCTGTGATAACAGAGAACATTATAAAAACAACAGAAACAAAGGCAGAATATAAGGAAAAACAGCTGGTTGACAGATTAAATAGGTGGAAAAACAAAGTTTTGCATGGACACCACTTGAAGAACATTGAAGGAAAATGTGATGACAACGTGACATGGGCATGGCCCTCAAAACATGCTCTTTCTGCAGCCTGAACTAGGTTAATACCTGAAGATTGTTTTTAAGGGTTTTTAAAGGGTTTTAAATTTGTTTTAACATATTATAACTATTTTTATATTGTTTTTACTGTTGTAAACCACCCTGAATCCCTCAGGATAGGGCGGCCTATAAATTTTATTAAAATAAATAAATAAAAATAAATAAATTAAGATGGTAACCATCAAGGAAGAAAAGGAAAGTTTAATAGAGCATCACTGCTCTAACCTAAAGATTCAGGGTAGTTCATAAACATTTTAAGCATACTTTGATTATAGGCCCTTAAGGTTGCAAGTTGCAACACTTTAGGGGAATAAAATAATTAATTCAATAAGATTCTCTTGTGGGGAATAAAATTGGGGGGAATAAAATAATTAATTCAAGAAGATTCTCTTGAGTAGGCTAAGAAACTTTGGAGACTTTAATTGATAGCTGTCTTGCAAAATAGTGTCATGTTTGTGTTCTCATAGTTTATGATAACTATTTTGAAAGCTGCAAAGATATTTGCCAATTGGGCCCATATAGTGACATTATAAAAGCATCACAGATCCATTTCCAGTTGGAAGCATTCAGACCATTGTAGTTCAAATCTGAAAAATTAGTTGGATTTACATGGAGTACAAGCCACAGTTTGGCACCAGACTTTGTCAAGATTGTGATCCCACACACTCTGTTTAATTTCCAAATGGAAACCAAATTCTTATAGCCTGTTCAACAAATTATGGTCAAAATCCTTGCTAGCATCATGTAGGAATTTTCAAAAAGAATGCAAACCATGATTTAATGTGATGTCTGATCTGAACCATAGGCATCCCATGATAAGAAACTATCCTTTTAGAAATTCTATAGATTCTAGATGAATGAAGTACTACATGCACATTCCCACATGCATACCTTTAGCAAGTATAGTTTTTGATCTTTGCTAATCCTTGACCACTTTTCTTCAGTTGCAACAGGTAGTAGTACATTTATTGTGCCTTATGTGGACAATCATAGGTAATCTGAAGTTTACTCTAACAACTTTGCATATCTTAGTGCTCCTTTAGAGGGTGAATGACCCATTATTGTAGAGGATATAATGTAAAGAAAGGCAATTCCCTGGCCTCATTCTAAGAATAAGACAAGTCTTGCTCAGACAAGAAAGGGAAAAAATAGTCTTTTTTCTTGGTGATTTTTTTTAACTTCCTCCTCTACTCTTTAACCCTGGGGTGCTCTGATCATCTCACACCCAAGTTTTAACCAGGCAGGGGGAGGGAGTAGAAAAAGTAAGGAGGCAGCAAGAACTGCATGAAATACCTTGTTTGCATGTGCCACAATTTGCTTTCATGGTTTGTGACACATGTAAAAAAGGAATGGTGTTTTGATCATGCCGTCATGGCTACCATCTTGAGGTTTTTTTAAACTTCCGGCTGTAACCAACACTGGCACTGGTTTGTTTCTAAATCCAAATAAGCCACCCAGGTGCTGCCATAGATGGAAGGTCAGTCATAGAGGCCTTTGCCATCTCTCAGCCCATATTCCCCATAATGGTAAATTTGCAAGCAAATATGTGCATTCTGAAATCCTGCCAGAGACAGATGTCTCTCTGTCATAGCTATATCCTGAATGCAACAGAACTGAGTATTGGGCACCCTAGAGAGTTCCTCTATCATAGTCTACTGTCAGTCACTGTGACCAGTGTTAAGAACAATTTGGTTATCGATGGGAGCGGAGCATATGACAACTTGTTTCATTATGTGTGATCTTTACTTCTTGGTTCTGTGAAAGGGTCACAAATTAGTTAATAAAACTTTCATGTTCTACCGTACATTTTTTTCAGAACTGATAATTTTCTATGTTGTTTCCATGATTTCTCTTTATTATCTTTTAATGCTTACTACATCTGAAGAGTTGGCTTTGAAAGAAGAGTAAAATTGAGGAATGGGGGAACCATTAGGAACAGGATCTTCACAGCACATGATGCAATCATACATGTATCCCTATCAACAATATTTTCCAAAAACATTTCTATACATTTAATAAAGGGAGAATCCAAATGAATTCAGGAAAAAGGAAGGAAGTTTTGCAAAATCTAATTCCAGAATAAATGTTAAGAGTATTTTAATAGAGTCATTGCCAGCATAGCATATAAACTTATAAATAAGGATGCATACTGAAGCAATCTTTCCCAATTTATGAAAAATACATGTATCAGGCTAGTGGGAAACAACAGGAAGGTGAGATATTTCAATTAAGAGATTTATTCTGTGTTCCTTAAATTAAACTTTATCAAGTTTTCTAGATCATTGTTATCCCAGAATATTTACCATGCATTTCTTCTTTTGCTGCCTTTGAGGTCAATGTTTCTTGAATACATCCATTTTCGAAAATTCCATGAAATTTCTTCCAAAAGACATGTGACTCCGGCAGAATTATATGTCATCCATGCAATAATTTAAAGGCATCTTTATGATGTGCTATCAGTGGTCCAATATTTATTTCATTTTGCATGCTTATTAGAGTGTGTGATTTTCATGGCAGTATGTTACAGCTCATTCATATGCAATAGTGAAATCAGATTGGGAGTATAAAGAAAACTTATTGAGTTAAATAGGTCAGGTCAGCAATATTGCTTTGGGAAAATCAGTAGGCCTTTCTTGATTTTTACTGGCCTTATTCCTTTATCCTTATTCTTAATAGCTTTTAAAAGTTCAACCATGTATAACAAATTGAGTGGAAAAAGAAACAAGCCAGATCAACGGCCTTTTAAAAGATGGGGCGGGGGTTGATGGTACATTTTACAGGTGGAGAGGTTAATATGCTATTTGTCACACTCTGTAGTTGTTGAGAATGAACTGGGAGAAAATCCAGTGACACAGAAAAATAGTCCCTTGGGATTTTAATCCATATGTTTGTATTTTATCACATTCAGCATAGCTTCATGGGAACCAAAACCTAATGTTGGCTGTATTTACTCCTTTGTTAAACAAAGTAGTATTGTTTAAAAATACAGAAGATGTTTTTATTTACTTTGCACTGTGTGGCTTTATTCACTAAGACATTTAAGTGACCTGTAGGAAGACAAAGGTAATATAGAAGTGATATTTTGAACTCTTATCATAAAAGGCAGTGGGTTTTTGAAGTCTGATGACAAGACCAGTTTTAGTGCCATTAATTATATGCCTCTTATCTTATAGCTAGGGACAAGCTGAAAGAAGACTTATATTGTGGCATTCAAGTATTGTTTTCTGGGATTATTCTTGGCTATTTTTCAGTTGTCACAATCAGAGGACTCATCAGTGGAAAGTTACTATTTGCTTCGCGCTACCTGAGTATGAATCATGATAATTGTCATGGGAGATCAGTTATGGAATATTAATTGAATTAATATGGCAAAAGATGCAAATAGGTCAATACCCCTAGGGATTATGGGCAGTAGGGTAGAAGAACCAGTAGGAGTTGTAATAGTTGGGTAGTCCCAAAGCTACCTGCATGGACAAAAAAATTCCTAAATAAGGCTTTAATCTACATTCAATCTTACATTAACAACTTGTAAAATTGTGTGTGTGAGAGAGAGAGGGAGAGAGAGAGGGAGAAAGGGAGAGAGAGACAGGAAGGAGAGAGCTATTGACTCATTTCATCTTCTAAATTGTTGGTCAGAATCATTTTATTGTACCCTGCTATTTTATCTAGTACTTAAAATGCGAGTTCATTGACATTCATAATCACATACTGTCTCTGGAATAAACTGGTGCTTGCTAATATAGGTGTTAATGAAAGCACTTCCAGTCATTGATATGCCACTTATTTAATTTATATAGTTCTTCCCAAATACATGATTCTGGGTGGCTAACAATGATTAAAAACAAGATAAAGACATTATAACAAACCAATAAGCGGAGGGCGACTGCCAGGGGCTGGAGAGGCTGGCTCTTGTCTTCCTACCTGCTCTCACTAGCGAAAGAGAGAAGGGTGATGGCTGGGGGTTGGAGAGGCTGCTTTCTTTTGGCAGCGGTGGGCAGGAGAGGGCAGAGCCAGCCCGTGATGCGATTTGCTGGTTCTCCGAACTGCGCAAAATTGTAACAACCAGTTTGGTTGAACTGAGCCAAACCGGCTGAAACCCACCCCTGATTATTACCTTAAGCTATGAATATGTCTTTGATTTCTGAACTTCATACCTTACTTCATACATTTTGGGGGGCACTTTCCTCATTCAGTAATGTTTTTTTTTTTTCAGATTATACATTGCCTTTTGATTGTCACATAGTGGTGAGGACTTCCAGTCTCTGGATTCCACACAGAATACAGTTGCTTATAGTAGTGGATTTATAGAGTTTTTGCTAAGGGTTTTAAAAAATGAAAATATTCAGAAATATATTATTTTAAGTGAAATTTTGCTTCAGTAAAAGTGAAAATCTAGGCTATTTTTTTTTTAGTGGATTTAAATTTAAAAATTGCTTTAAAGTTCTGAATTAGTAATACATTTTCTCCATGCTTTATAGCCTTACATCTAACTAAATATTTTAAATCATTGTCAGGTTCTTATTTCCAACATATTCAGCATTTAATGTGCTAAACCAAAACATGATCTGTTCTGGTTTTTAAAACCTCTAAGAGTGCTCTTATTCTGACTATGGCTTGGACAGAATTCATACTAAGTTGCATAAATTTAGTTATAAACAACTCAATACATTTTACACATGTATTTTAGAAAAGGTCATGACAATTGATCATAATAATTGACTACTTCATATTTCGCAAAAATATGAACCGAACATAGATTTATAATGTTTTGGCTTGGCTTTCTCTTGTATAGTGGAATAATAGAACATTGATAAAATGTTTTGGAAAAAGAGCTTGATTTCATCTTTTAAACACGCCTTGGAAGTGAAATATTGTTTCTCATAAATATTATTTATATAAATTTGATAATGGTTTTCAGTCACTGCCACATGAAACTGAACTAGAAGATTGCAGGACACAGTTCAAACAAGCAATGTCTGAGCAATGTCTGATTGGATGAAAGAGAGGAAAACAGAAACAACATTAGATGCAAGACATAACCTGGAAATTCATGGATGAATGAAAACTGCAAAGCAGCAAAATGATCAAACAAAGTTTTTAAGGGAGAAAGCAGAAGTTATGGAAAAATAGCAGTCATTGGAACATGGAGTCAAAATAAAAGGGTGGGATGACAAGAAAGAACGGCTGTAATATAAAGGAACCAAAGCATCAAAAATAGCAAGCAAAAATGACAACAAGATGCAGGATGGACAGAACACTTCAAAGAGATACTGAACCTGACAAACTGGTAGTTCTGTCCTCTTAACCATCCATTTCTCAGTGGTGGGTACTTCAGTATTTCTCCTTTTTTTCTGCATATAATATAGTGTCGCAGCAGTACTCATATATAAAAATGATCTTCCCCTTTTTACATTTATTTTGTTTATTACATTTTTATGCCACCCAACTCCCGAAGGACTCTGGGTGGCTTACAACTTGGATAGCAATAA
>JANHGC010002877.1:97705-109375 GCA_027560395.1 Boaedon fuliginosus | reverse complement strand
AGAAAGAAAGAAAGAAAGAAAGAAAGAAAGAAAGAAAGAAAGAAAGAAAGAAAGAAAGAAAGAAAGAAAGACATAGAATGTGCTGGAAGATCATTTGGGAGGTAATAATATTGACTCACATTCTGAATTGTGATTGCAAAGACCCTAAATTTGAATGATGCTGAACACCAAGGATCACTACTATCACAAAAAAAGTTGTTGGCTTAAGAATATTCCCTTTTTCCCCTCATTATTTCTCAGACATTCACTAAAACAGTAGATCAATGTGATTAAGAGAGCCATTTTATTTCATTTTTTCTTCAGCCTTAGGCTACAGACTAGAGTATGTTCACTGGCTCAAGTGAAAGCCAAAAAAGCAAAATAGTATAAAGCAAGCTGGAAACCTCAAAGGGAACAAATTGTTCCAGATGGAATGGTGTTTGGTGACAGTATCAAGTCCCAAAGTAATTAATTTCTGGGGATATGCTTTCCTCCACCGAAAATGAATGCTTGGGATAAACCTGAAATGGAGGACAATAACAGACATGTTGCAGTAATAGGGAGCTTCAATAATCTTCACTAGGGCTAATTAAAGAGATCCTTAGAGCAGGGGTCTCCAAACTTGGCAACTATTTTTTTTTTTTTTGAGCCTAGGTGGCCACGTGTGGCCTCCCCAAGCTCTGTTTTCACTGGCAGAGGGCTGCAGGAGGCTGTCACGGGCAAAAACAGGGCCTTAATGAGTGACATTGAGCTCCCCCCCCCCGGCCACACACACCAGCCATGCCCTCTCAGCCCCCTGAGGTCAAACACAACCCTGATGCGGCCCTCAATGAAATTGAGTTTGACATCCCTGCTTTAGCAGTTTTATTTGTAAGCCTTACCTTCCCACTGCAGTCAGGAAGTGCAATTGTCATTTTATATGCTCACTGTCAAACAAAACTGGATCGTTGAACTTGTTTAGACACCCCTCCCTCCATATGTTCACATGAAGAGTCCCCAACTATGTTTTGGTTACCCAGAGTTTTCACAGCTATAGATGGACTTAGCTCCACAGCAGGTACAATCCACAAGCCTTGCCATGATAATAGTGGTAGTTTGTCTGCTGACATGGTTGATTGTTTTATGTCAGTGGTGGTGAATCTTTTTTTGCCCTGCATGCCAGAAGTCTGGGTGCACACATGCGCGTGCATGCAGCTACATGCCCCTGCACCCCCCATGCGTGTGCACGCACGCGTGCTACTGTCCCAGCACCCCGCGGTCTCTCCTGCGCTTGTTCCGAAGCACAGCTGATTGTCAGATCAGCTGTGTTTCGGCTTTCGTGATGCGCATGCATGTGCATGGGGTGGGGATGGTGTTGCACATGCCTGCATGAGCAGCGGAAAGGGGGTACACATGCACTTGTGTGCATGACCCCCACCCCTCTACGCGCATGCGCACGCATCTCCAGAGCTGGAACACAGAGCAGCTGTGCTTCCAGAAAAGGTATGAGAGACCACCATGGACTTCGGGCGGGTGGGCAGCCCCACTTCAACGATGGTGCTCGTGCCCGGAAGAAAGGCTCTGTGTGCCACTTCCGGCACGCATGCCATAGGTTTGCCATCGCTGTTTTATGCCCCTCAGGTATTGTCTTTTAGCTTAGTATAATTCCATTTGTGATTTGTAATGGATTGTTCTATTAGTTGGGAATGAGCTGGGTGGCCTTGATTTTGGGGAAGAAAGGGATCTTTTATTTATTTTTTAAAAACATGTATAACCTGCTTGTCTGTTAGGACACGAACTGAAAGAGGAGACACATTTTTAGTGATCCAAACAACCACATTTAGGTCGATCCAAGGTAATTTACTGCATGAAGCAAAGGACAAGATGGTTTCTTCCTCAATTCCACATACAGTGACCAACTAAAAGTTGGATCTTCCTTCAATACAGACAAGAAGCAAACATGTCCCACCACACCAGGAAGCCTCCGGGTGGCTTGCTGGATTCAGGACAAGCTGTGAAGTACAGAGCTCTGTTGTCTAACATCTTCCTCTGGCTCCCTTTGCCACCTGAGGTGGTTACCTCTCTCTTCCAGTCCTAACCCAAGTATATGAAGAGGGAAATGCCTTCCATTCACATGGAATGTCGTTCTATGTGCTCTTCTGCTTCTCCCATTCATTTCAGGCCAGCTCGGCCTTCATCAATCCAAATGCCCTCCAAACAAGTAGACTAACTTCCAAAATCCTCAACAGTAACCATGCAGATACTGTCAGGACTGAAGCTCATGCTTCTGGAGGGCACCCAGATTAGGAAAGGGTGAAATATTGGAGTTTGTATGGGATAGCTGCTGACTTGGGACTCTCAACACAGCTCCAAGTCATTTGTTGACAGTTCTGGCACAATTCATTTGATATGTTTTTCTCTGAATTCAGGCTGCATCAAGAGTCCTCTGCTGGCATACAAAGCCAAGCCAAAAATAACTCTACAAACAACCAAGGGCAAGTCCTCTGATTATTGCTATGGATGAATTTAGAGGGCTTAAAAATTAAGTGTTATCATGTTTGATTTAACCATTAAACAAAAGGAAATCCTTAATTTAATTATCTTTAAAAAGAGAAGTGTTTTATATTCTTAATTTACAATGGGAGTAATAATATATTTTATTATTTTATTTTAATAATTTATTTTATTCTTAATTATTCGTTGAAGCATTTGCTTTGATCACTTTCATGTATGCCATCTCAGGATCTCTAGTTTGCTTGATCAACTGCAGAAGTTCAATTAATTCATTAGTGGGTTTGAAGATTCAGAGGCAGGCAGCACCTAAATCAAATAAATAAATCAAAATAATAACATTGTGGGATAATATGATGGGTAAACTCTGTTAGGGAGCAATGAAATTATGTTCTCCATATCTGCAGTGGAGAAAAATATGAGATAGTAAGGTTTGAAAAGTCTTCTCCTGATATTGTATATGGTTACTGCAAACTGGAATTGTAAGCAATAGATAAATATCTCAGTCAATTCAGAGCAACTTTGTATATCCACTAGCTTAATTTCTTGTAGAAGCATAGAAGAAATATTACACTTAAACACAGGTAATCTTAACAAATTCAGGTCTGCAGAGATAATATAGAGTTGTAATCTTAGAGTTACAACAGTTTGTTTAGTGACCATTCAAAATTGAAAAAAGTGATTTATGATCATTTTTCACACTTATGACCATTGCATATGATCCATGGTCATATGATTTATATTTGAATGCTTGACAACTGGTTCACATTTATGATGGTTGCAATGTCCTGTGGTGAGCCATGTGACCACCTTTTCCAACCTTCTCACAAGTAAAGTCAGTGGGGAATCCAGATTCATTTAACAACTCTGTTACTAACCCTTAACAACTGCAGTGATTCACTTAACAAATGTGGCAAGAAAAGTCATCAAATGGGGCAAAGCTCACAAATTTTTCACTTAGCAAAATAAATGTTGGGCTCAATTGCAGCAGTAAGTCGAGGATTACCTGTATCTCAAAAGACTTTAGGTTAGTTGTAGATCACCTGCTGTATTTGCAGAAGGTTTCATGTTCAATTTCGGGTGCCACCAGCTGGGGAAAAAATCCTGAAACCAATGAACAGCTGCCAGCTAACAGTGGCAAATACGACTAGCTGGACCAATGACCTACCTCAGTGGAAGCATTTTCCTGCATTCATCCTTAAATTAAGGCTAATAGATATGAGCTGCAGAAATCTTGGTGCTCTTTAGATAGCAGCAGAGAGAGATACAGAAAAATGCTGCTCTCAAGTGGTCGTCTGGAATTTTGCAACTCCCATCTGGTAGCTCTATTTAAGATGCCATTTCTGTAGATGAGGCCTGCTGGAGAAATGTGGGCTAACTTTCATTAAAAGCACAACAACAGGAAGGATGATTATGCTGGTGAAATCTGCAGTGAATAAAAAGTTGGAGAAAGAAGTGTCAGCAAAAGAATTCAGTGCTTTTCATCAAGGGAGCCTTGAATTTTTCTATTTTTATTATGGATTTGGGGACTGGGGGGAGGGAGGTGAATAAATTTTCCAAAGGAAAAAAAGAGATTAAAATAGGTCAAGGCAAGTTTTGAAGGTTATGTGTAAATCTTTGCATAATTCTGTCTGATGGGGACATCTTTTCATCTCCAGCTTCTAGGAAGAGAAAGAATGTTAATCCTGGCATTAGGTATCATTTTTCCATGGACTACCAAACAGACTAGGTCAGTTTGGCAATGTTGGTAATATTTATTTTAATGAAATGGTAGAAGTGGTGGGTGGCATACTTCACATTTGGAGTGCTGAGAGAGACCTAGTTCCATGTGCTTTGTGATTTAAATAGTCAAAAGATTCCTGGTTTGCTAAGTGATTTAATTTGTTTGCCTTACCACCTCTGAATTGCAGAAATCCAAACTGTCATTAGATGGCAGTAAAGAGATATGGACAGCTGCATCTCTGCAATTAAGATATACTCACTGTTTGTGTTTGCTGAAGATAGGATTGTTGGGATGGGAAAGTTTTCCAACAGCTACCAGTAAATGCTTCATAGTAGCTTGATCTACATATGTTCAGGGAAGATGGGAGGGAGCAGTAGAACCCCATGGACCATTCTTCATGACTGAAACTTGCCTTCCCTCCACCCTACAACATAGATCCTATCCACATAGACAACAGTCAATTCAGGTCCCATTTCAATATT
Organism: Boaedon fuliginosus; assembly: GCA_027560395.1. Taxonomy (NCBI): domain Eukaryota; kingdom Metazoa; phylum Chordata; class Lepidosauria; order Squamata; family Lamprophiidae; genus Boaedon; species Boaedon fuliginosus. The sequence goes on along the minus strand of JANHGC010002877.1, from coordinate 104,701 downwards.
GAGTAATTCTTGCCTTTTTTCTCTCTCTTTTCTTTTTCTGTATTTCATCAGTATTAGTCACAATTTACCACACGATTATAATTTAAGGCATGGGAAAACTTAGCCATTGGTGCCTATGGAAACTGAGGCAATGTAATACAGTTGCAGAAATATTTTCTTTAGGATCTAGAGGATGTCCCACGCCCCCATCAGTTTTTTAAAATATAAATCTAAATATTAAACTGTTTTCTGCTCCAATATGAGAATTCACAGTGGCTGTGCAAGACTTCTTAAAATAGATCCTGAAGGCAACTGGTGACTTATTGGTCTTCTTACCACATTTAGGATTAATAGCAGCTTTGGGATCTCTGTGTGCAAGAGAAGCTGACGTGAGCCGTTTGGCTGATTTCACCGAAGACAGCATCCATTATAACAAACGAAGCATTTCCATTTACCTCAATGCGCCTTCTGGCACGCCAGAATGACAGGAGGGTTTAAGTAATTTGGATAAATGACATATTCCAAATTGTATTTTTTAAAATAGCATGAAGCAGGAAAACATTTTGTTGAACTATATAAAGTGACAGAAGAGCCTGGGACTAAAAAGTCTACTAATATTATTCACATGGCTTCTTTAAAAGAATAATGTAGAACAGCCATGCCCAACTTTTTAGTGTTTAATACTTAGCACAAGTAGCTTTCTGGAATCCCATGGAATTCAAGCTGTTGATTTAAGCATTTGAAAGTCCATTTAAGTCCATTTAAGAATTGAACCTAAAGACAATGCTTTCAATCCATGGAAAAAAGCAATCACTTCCAATTTCAGCAGTTTATTCAAGTAGATAATTCAGTAGAGGAATAAAACCACAAAGAAAAGCCACCTGCTGACCAAGGTATTTCATCTTTGTGGAAAGCCTTTGAAAGGTATACATTTGTAGATTGACTTTTCAGATGAGCCAGATGAAATTACATCAATCTGCTGTGGTGGATTACTTAAATTCCATTTATTAATCATTCTAGTGTAAAGCAAAATGAAATCTGAAAGGCAACTGTGTTGGCTCAAAGGTTTGGTGATCATGTAGGTAGCCAAATATCTCTGAATATAAGTTAAGTTTTGCAATGCAAAACTTGACAGATTGTTTTATATCTTCTTTAATTCATTAAATTCTATTTCTTCTGTCTGCTCCTACCCTTTCAAAATGTCTTGGGCTAGAGAGGGAAAAAATAAACACTTTCAACACCACCCAGAATACAGAGGTTTGGGTAGCCTCGCCACTGAATCAGCCAGCCTGAAATTAGAACCAGATGGCAATTATGAGAAACAAAGATGAGGTTTCAAAGACAACAGATTCCTTGCATTCCGTTGTCCAGGGTGTAATTTTTCCCACCAAGATTAATGATTGCTTTAAAGCCATTGTATTTACTGATCTTGTATATTGGTGAATTACATAGTCAGTGAAGAAATCCATTCATTCTGGTAGACATCATGCAAAGTCTTCCAGGAAAAGATCAGCTCTTTACCGACGGGAATGTAACCATGTTTAAAATTAACATATTCTTATATTCTGAAACTCAGTTGATAACTTTAATTAATCTCCTCTGAGATGATTTTACCTAGTTATTGTCACAAGGGCCTTATGTTTTAGTATCTTGAGCTAACTAGGCAACAAAAGATTTTACCATTCATCTGATATACCAGCGTTACACCATCTGCTATGTTAATGACTTGGGAATCTATTTCATTGATGAACTGTGAATTTCCATTTCTGTCCAGTTACTATATGATTGGAAGGTTCCCAAGCCTTCAGGATTTGAAAGAGGTGAATCTCAACAAGCAAGACTCTTACCAGACATTGCACAATAAGGAGTAAAAGTTCCATATTCTCTCTTCAATCTGGTTTTCATTTCTCTAAAGTCTTTATTGCTACGGCCTCCAATCTTATGTCAGAATCCCTATTCCCCACCTTAGCTGAATTCACATTTTGGACCCAGCACTGTAATTTACACGTTCTCATCATTGTTGTACTGCAGTCACATTGTATAACAGAAGATAAGTGATTGCAGCTATGTTCTGCTTATTGCAAAGTTGGAAAGTGTGAGATTTCTAGACAATATGCCAATACATGCAGACTACTACAGCAGATACGCTAAGTAGCATGCTTGCCCATTCTTGGTTAAGTCATTGGCTCATACAACTAGTTCAGCCATGAATTCCTGACAGTTTTGTGAACTTAGTGGTCATCTCTAATACATTTACATGGGCTTACTGGGCCCCTGAAGTAGGCCTCTGTCACTGTTATGTTCTCTGTTCTAGTTCCATTCTTTCATGTGGCTGAAAGTCAAGTGAAAGAGAGAAAAATTTTAGTAGCTGGAAACTAACTTTGAAAGATTTGGGGTGGGGGGTTAAGCGCTAAGTTATTGTTGATGCCAAGTTGGCAGGATCACAGCACATATGTGAGTACAGCTGGAATCTATGCTTTTATGATTTGGAGAAGCGCATCATTGTTGTTTTATTGTCATAATTTTAGGGTTCATAATACCACATCTTTGTGTGTTTCTGTGCTAAAAATGGCAAGAAAATGTACTATTGATTTTTGGCCTGCCATCAACATTCTGCAGTTTGATTAGATTGGGGACGCGAAAAACAGCTTTGGACCATTCTTAAGGTATCAGAGTACAGTACACAATTATATAAATGAGCTATTTCTGGTTTTTAGACATATGACTGTAATTTTTATGACATCTAATTATCAAAGCATAAACCATCATATTATGTACCAAACACAATTACTTTTTCCTGGATTTTTGAGATGTTAATGTCTTCCATGAAACTGTACTCATGAAATAAATTACATTTGACATTAAAATAAACTCTGGGCAAGCTGAATGTTTTATAATGAGGAGATGCACACAGCTTCAGAGTACCTTGTTTCAAATTCCAATAAAATTATTAATAGTAGATGTCTCACAATGATAAGGAGCATTATGGATGGGGACAAACAGGCTCGGGTTCAACCCAGACAAGACTTAGTGGCTGTGGGTTCCAGCCTCTGGAGGTCCAGTTGAGTGTCCATCGCTGACCCTGAGGGGGGAGACTTTGACCCTATTGTAATGGATGTGCAACTTGGGTGTCCTCCTAGATCCAAAGCTGCAACTGGAACATCATTTGACAGCTGTGGCCAGGGGGATCTTTGCTCAGGTTCACCTAGTGCACCAGTTGTGCCCTTTCCTGGACCGAGAGGCTCCTCTTACAGTCACTCATGCCCTTATCACCTCGAGGTTAGATTACTGCAACATGCTCTATGTGGGACTGCCCCTGAAAAACATTTGGAGGCTCCAACTGGTCCAAAATGCAGCTGCATGAGCAATTATGGGTTTACCTCGGTACACCCATATAACACCACTCTTGTGTGAGCTGCACTGGCCCCCAGTGGGCTTCAGACTGCAATTCAAGATGCTGGGCATTACCTTTAAAGCCCTACATGACTTAGACAAAGTTACTTTTGAGATCACCACCTGCCACCGTATGCCTCCCAGCACCCCATTAGAACCCACAGGATTGGCCTTCTGCGGGTCCTGTCGGCTAAACAATGTTGGCTGGCAGTCCCGCAGAGAAGAGCCTTCTCTGTGGCCATACCAGCCCTCTGGAATCAACTGCCCCTGGGGATTCGGATCGTCCCCGACCTGTTGACCTTTTGTTGAGCTGTCAAGTCCTGGCTATGCCAGCAGGCTTGGGGGTTAATGATTCCACAAGAAGGGAGGGTTTTAACATTATTTATGGTTTTAAATTTTAACTGTGTAGTGGGTATATTGTTTTAATTGCTGTAAGCCGCCCAGAGTCCTATGGTACTTGGGCGGCCTATAAATTCAATAAATAAAATAAAATAAATAAATAATCTGCGGCAATTGAAAACATATACAAATATTTAGATTGTTTGCCTTTGCTCCTTGCTATAGTAATCATTTTCTCCTTCATGAATTTACATTCCTTACCTGGAATGTTTAAAAAGTCGTAAATTGTTATGAAAGTTTTCCAATTGAACTTTTCCCCCTAAATAATGGGGGCATTGCCTTGGTTTTCATGCAGATCAGCAATAAACAGTGGTTGCTTCCTAATTTTAATCTCTTGATTCTCATTACCAGCTTACTTGATAACTGACAGAATATCAGCATCCTTGTGATACTATTTCAGCAAAACTGGTGGCAACATTCCTTTGTCTTGAGGCAAAAGCAGAAGACAATGGGAGAGGTGAAAAGAAACAGGTCACCTGGGAGAAAGAATACTTACAAGAAAGAAAAAGAGATTTCTGGAAAATGGAATCAACCGTATGGTTTTGGTAATGTGAAGCAGAAAGGTGTGCAAGAACCATGGTAGGAGCAAAGCATGGTCTCCAGATCTATAGCTGATGGATCCAAGAAAAAGTTCAAGGAACAGATAAAGAACTAACTTTGAAGGAGATCAACAAGGACCATCTTGTGCAACCAAACACAATATGTTATTATCATGATAATTGTTAGATAATTTCTAACTGATGCTGTGCCATGGCTCTACGTAACCCATCATATATGGGAAGCACCTAGACTTCCCACCCTACACCTATACAGGAAATGGGCAGTGTCCCACACACACATATATAAACCCCTGCACAGATATGCTTCATACCTCTTCTTGCCATGTGACTCATTTGAGTAGACATGCAGCTTTCATGTCCATAATCCTAACCAATAATTACTAAGAGACATTCTTTACATTTTATTTTCTTTTATTTTATGTTTTACTAGCTGACAACCCGGCATTGCACGCAGTTTTTTTAATGAATGCCCCACATCTTCTTTCCTCTCCTCTTCTTCATCTTCTTTCCCCCTGCTCATCTTCCTCCTCGTCTTCTTCCCCCTCTTCATCTTCCACATCTTCATCATCTTGATCTCCCTCCTTCTGCTGGTGCTGTTCATCATCTTCTTCCCCTCCTTCTGCTCCTTCTGTTTGTCCTCCTTTCTGTTGTTCATCCTGTTTTTTCCCTCCTCCACCCTCAATGCATGCTCCTCCTCATCTTCTTCCCTCTCCTGTTGTTCATCTTCTTCGCCCCTGCTCCTCTTCCTCCTCCTCGTGTTCTTCCCCCTTGTTCTCTGGTTCCCCCTCCTCCTCTTGTTCCCGCTTCTCATCTTCATCGCATTGATCCCCCCTTCCTCCTCCTTGTCTCTCCCATTTGCTCCCTTGATGAAAGCACTGGGGATGAGTCTTCTTTTTACCCTGGCCAAGGAGAGGAATCTGGGTGGAGAAGCACTGCTGCTTGCACAAAGCCTTCAGAAGGAGTCTGCGGGAAAATTTTGTCCTTGCACTTCTCCCTGGCTTGTGACCACGGAGGTGCTTTGGGGAAGGCAAGGATGCCTTCTAATTGGTCCGTGGAGTGGCCCAAAGAGCAGAGAAGCACACTTCCCCTTCCACACGGGGCTAAGGCAGGCCCACTCAGCTGCAAATCACCTGTTTCCACTGAAGGAAAAGCAGCGGGAATAGCTGATGGTTGGGAAAAGGCAGGAACAGCTGATTTATTTATTTATTTATTATTCGTATTTATACGTATTTATACCCCGCCTCTCTTCACCTGGAGGGGAACTCGAGGCGGCTGATGAGCGGCTGCCTGCCTGTACTGTGCATGTGCCAGGTGCTGTGCATGCACAGTACAAATGTTGCATTTAGTGTCAGGGTGTGGACATTTTGGCAAGTTTTTTCAGGGGTGCAGATTTGTCCAAGGTGTGTGCTGATCATACTACAGTAAGCTATGTATCTGCCAAGTTTGAGTTAGATTGGTGGAGGACTGCAAGTTTGTATAGAGCACATACAAAAATACATCCCTGCCAGATTTCTGTTTTATAGATATAGATTATTTAATAAATACTTTATTAATTAACAAGTTGTCTTCAAGTGTCCTACTTCACTGGGAGCATCGTCAGAACCATCCACCTTGGATAATCAATCAATAATTATCCTCGTAATAATGATGTCACTACGTTTTCAGATAAGTTGCTTAAATATGAGAGCCTCATCTCCTTATCCTCTGTGATAAGGAGGACCAGTGTGGACAAGGCATTTTCCTCCTCCCAGACAACGGGTGATTGCTAGAAAAAGTACAACAGAAGCCATGTCCAGAACCTGTGTGGTGCCAGGAGCAGGAGTAATTCAGAGCTTAAGGGCACTTGGACCATGATCTTCCAATGTTTCACCGATTCTTAGCCATTCTCGGTATAAGCAAATTGCAAAAGAACTGAATTAAGGGTAGCACTGAGGGCAACATCAGTAACAATAGCTGCTTGCTAGACTGAAATATATATTTCAAAAGAATCAGAATAGAATCTGAGCCAATTCCAAAAGTAATCTGCAGCTTCTAATCCTGTGAGAGCAGGAAGAGAGAAAACACGGAAAATAGCACTGAGTGAAAAACCCTACACATTCAATCTGTACTGCTTGAATGATTTGCAGTAAATTCAGGGTCAGTTTTTGTAATATAATACATTACAGTCTAATACATTTTCCATCTTTGCTGCTTCTGTTTGTAGCATCGATCCAACGCTCAGCTAGTCTGGGCATTTTATTAGCTGCATTTTAATAATGTGCTAAGCCAGAGTTAGTTTTAGCGTGGTTTGTTGAATAAGCCACAATTGGCTAGGTCATAGAAACCAGGCAAATCCCATGAGGGTTGGATGATGAATGAACCTGACCTGGCTGAATCCACAGAAACTACGATCCTTCTGTTTAATATATGATTCAATCTTGGGCAGAACAAACTGGCATCCCAGGCAACTGCTTAATGTGTTCTGTTTTTGAACCAGCTCTGCAGTCATACTAATGTGCTCTCTCTCTTTCTCTCCCCCCACCCCAATAATTGCTGTATTCAATAGCATTCTAGAGAACTGAACAGAGGCTTAGCAGTGTGTGTGTGTGTGTGTGTGTGTGTGTGTGTGTGTGTGTGTGTGCGAGAGAGAGAGAGAGAGAGAGAGAGAGGCCATTCAGCTAGAGCT